>JAGFMF010011443.1:4948397-4961766 GCA_019455555.1 Galemys pyrenaicus
CTGCTCCCCGCTCTCTGTGGTGAATCCTCTCACCCCCCCACACCTCTGGCCTGTGCCCCAGTGCTTGTATACATAAATAAATAAATCTTTAAAAAAAAATAATGACGTGTTATAAAAGGAATACCTGCTCTTGAGAAATGAGAAAGGGAAGCGAATCGCCACGTGTTCCAGTGGCCAAGGTGATCTCTACCACCACCCAGTGAATCAGCATTAGGCCCGATGAGAGCCTGTGGTTAAGGGACTGACTTGAAGTCGGGGTTGAGGGTTTGAATTCTGCCTCAGTTCTTTAACTTACCTGCCCTGTTTTCTCATCTGTACAGTGAAGGCTGTCGTAGTAAGACCTACTCATCAGGTTGTTTGGAGAATTAAGTGAACCATTCATGTAACGGTCTTCGTATCGGTCATAATTAGCACTCAATAAATGTGAACTTTTATAACATCCTCCGGTCATTCCTCAGTGCTTAACCACTTTCTGTATTTGCTTAGTCGTAGCCTTCAATAGATGTACATATCGTTAGGTAGCCTGCTTTTTTTCTTAATAGTATTCAATATTTTTAATATAAACCATTTATAAGCATCTTAAATGCCTACATAATATTCAATTTGGTTAAATGACTCACACTATTAGATAACTGTTCCCTGACGATTGGACATTGAGTTCACTTCCAGTTTTCCATGGAAAGCGTTGAGCAGTGACACGATAGTGTGTGTGGTTCTGCAACTGTTTCCTGAGCTCATACTCCAGGTTGGGCCCTGTGATGGGGATGGAGGATGCATAGATAAATTTAACTAGCTCTCCACTCTGTGGGAGCCCACTGACCTACATTTTAGGGTGATAATTGGCCTCCCAGGTTGGAGAATGCATAGGAAATGAAAACTCCTGGAGCTAGAGAGACCCCATAGGAGGCAGGTGGTAAAGGATGGAACCTGGAAAAGTGACTGAGCAAGCAGGGCAGGTGGGTAGGTCTAGGCCCAGTTGGTAAAGAGAGCGAGTGACTAGATTCGGTGCGGGAAGGAGAGGAAGAGTCAAGGAGGACTAAGGTCGTGAGCCGGAGGAGCTGAGGGGGTGAAATGGAGAGCGTGAGAGCTTGGACTTTGGTGCCAGGTGGGTCTCTGCGGTCCAGGCAAGCTCCACTGTCTGTTACCTGTGTGAGCTCCAATGAGTTCCTGAAATGTAGTGCAAGTTGCCCCCTCTGCAAAGTGGGGATAATAATGAACTATCTTAAACACTCTCTGCGTGGTAACTCACTTTCGCTAATACCTGAAAAGGTATTAGCATCCCAGTTTCACAGATGGGGAAACAGGTCCAGGAAGTTTGGCAACTCGCTCAAGGCCTCACAGCTATAAAGCGTAAGGCGAGACTCACCAGCAGTCTTCCATCAGACCCATGCTCTTCATGAACGTGCCTTCTGCCTCTGTGCTGTGCACGTGCAGAGGCTGGAGGGGAGGCCTGGGCTCCATCCAGGCTCTGGTGGAACGAGGTTTGGAACCCTGGGTACAGGTGACAGTGTTGTAGGGTCACCTGGGCAGAGATGAGAGTGGAGGCCCCATGTCAGGGTGGATTGCCCAGGGAGAGTGAGCCTGAATGAAACAGAATGTAACAGTGGGAGAAGGGAGGGGAGTGTGCAGAGAAAGTGAGCATGAGTGATGAGAAAAGCAGTGGGAATTAGGATTGGGCGGCTTTATGAAAGTCTATCAGCTGGCACCAAGCCTACAAACAGTAGGACGAGAACCAATAAAAAGTGGCTGTTGACCTTGGAAAACAGATTCGATCACATGAACTGGGTGGGGGCTCAACCATAAGGCGGGGAGATGAGCTGGGCAAAGTGGCTGCAAGGAGTAGGACTGCCAGTGAGGTGGCTGGGAGAGAGGAGAGTGAACCCCGGTGGGCCAGCAGCCTGGGATGCCAGCGCTGGCCCTGACCTTTGTGACTTTGGACCAACCGACCTCCCTAGGGCGCCCTTTCCTAATTGATAAAATCAGAAACTAAGATCCATTGTAGGATTTGATGAACCCATGAATCTGACACCTGGCAGCAGCTGAGTTGGCTGAGAGCGCATGTCACTGAGCTGACCTGTGTGGAAGAGCATCCTCAGAGCCTGGCCACGGCCACCCACTGGGGACAGTTCCAATAGTTGGCACTGATGGGACCTCGTGTTGCGCCCCCTCCCCATAGCCTCTGGGCCGGCTGATATCCGGCTGTTGCAGGTTCCCTGCCCGATCCGCAGGCTGAAAGCCCACAAGTCCACCTTCTATACACAGTTTGAAGCCTAGTGCTCTGTCCACCACCTTCCCAATTAGGATACCACTGGGCCTTGGGGACCAGCGGTTAGGACTCCACCCTAGGAGGACATGCACCCGGGTTGCAGGTTCAGCTTGCAGCTGCTTCAACGAGGTCTTTAGATGGATTTCTGAGCCTCACTTTACCAGCCTGGGAAGTGGCTCTGCGTGACTCCTCGTAGGAAAGCGAGGGCATGTGCCGAGAGCCAAACTCTGAGTTTTGCCCAGCAGGATGTCTCTGTGGGGCCACCATGAATCTGGGCACACATTCCCGGTGCAGCTCCCTGGTCCCGATATCAATGTGTATTCTGAGAACGACCACACGGTCTCACTCCATCCGTCTTTTCTTTCTCCTACTGCTTCCTTTCTCAGCATTTCCGAGTCTTAGATTCTCTCCTCTCCTGACCACATGTCCCGTTCAGTTCCCCTTCACTCTACAAATAGGAAGGGTGCGTGCAGCTGCCATCGTTGTATGGGACACAGAGGTAGGGAGAAATGGGGAGTTAGAGGTAATATGATTCAGCTCCTGCCCCAAAGAGGCTTAAAATCTAGACAGAATGACAATCCATGGGTCTCGGGAGCCCTGGGGAGGATTAATTCCACCTATAGAAGTTCAGGAAGGTGTAAGGAGAAGGCAGCTGTTGAGGTGCCTTGACAGGTGAGTGGGCGAGCAGAGTGGGAAAGGTGACGCCCCTGGCAGGGAAGCTGGCCGTTGGTCAGGAGCACCTGACCCCTTAGGGCAGTCAGCACAGGGGTTCTGAGTGAGGGGGCCCAACGGAGGGTGGCCTTGAGGGATGCGGCCTTTCTCACATTCTCTCTCTTCCCTCTCCTGTTTCATTTGACTTCAGCGCGACCACTTTCTTGTTTCTGACATCCTTGCCACAGTTTGGCCTTCTGCTAGGCCACTTTCTTCCTCCCCGACTCTCCTTTATATGGGAGCGGGACCCTCAGTCCCTGGCGCCCGCCCTAAGGGCCCCGCTGCGGCTGAATCTGTGGGTGGCCGCCATTAGCCTCTGTCCTCTGAGACAGCCCCGACAATTTATGCACCCTGTTGGCTGTGGCCGTATGTTGTCATAACCTGGGTCATTTCCTCATTTAATACCTCCCATAAACTCCAATAAAGGTGTTCTGCCAGGAGCAGAGCAGTGTTCAGAGGAGGGGGGGGTTGGGCTTGGAAGGGTCACGGGCAGGGACGTGTGGGAGGTGAGGGGGCTGCCGGTGAATATTGGGGTGCTCAGGCCACATTCTGGGGGCAGTTGGCCTGTACCCCAGCTGATGAGCGCCTTCTCTCCTTTCCTGCTCCCCTCGCTCTGCCTCTGCTGCTGGCTGCAGTGTGTCAGATCCTCCCCAAAGGGGTGGTCGCTGTCTTGGGACCTTCCTCCAGCCCGGCCTCCAGCTCCATCATCAGCAACATCTGTGGGGAGAAGGAGGTGAGTGCTGGGCCAGGTTGGGGGCCATCTGTGGGCTGGCAGCTGGGCCTGGGCCCCTGAAGAGCCCTCAAGGCCTGGTTGGCGTTCCTAGCAACCACACCGCCATCCAAACGAAGACTGCTCCTCCGCTGGGCACTTCAATGTTTCCCCTGTGTTTACATGGAGGGCCGGGGAAAGAGGCCTCCTAAGATTTTCACGCTGAGCTCCTCTGAGCCTCAGCATTCTGCAGGGGCCCTGGAGGGAGAGGCGGGAGGTTGGGGTATGTGGGAGGCGGGAGGATGGAGAATGAGAAGAGGGGAAGTCTGAGCTCTGCCTGTGCAGCTCCGCGGACGGACGTCAGCGTGTACGTTGGGTTCTCCGCAAGAATGTGCTTGGGGAAGGCGGCGGTGCATTTATCTTGCTAAAATACAGGTTGAAAACCTCAGTGTTGTAAGCTTGCCCAAAAGAGATTTTATTTTGCTTTCCTCCTCATTGCCAATCCCAGTAGTGACTTCCTAATCAGGAATTCCTCCCCTGGTGTGACCTCTGTCTCCAGTTTTAAAGGGTCAAGTCCATTCCTCCTAGTTCTCGTTCTACAGGTGAAGACGGTCTGGGACGACTTTCTAGTAATAACTTGCTCCCTATCCCATCAGCTCTCTCCCTCCTCATTCCCCAAGGAAAACAAGGGAAGGGAGAGATTCTGTCTTGGCTGCAATCTCTCCTAGTCCTCCCTGCACTTGACCAGGCCTTTCCCTTCTGACAAATCCCTGGACGAGAGTGGCAAAGTCATCTCTCAGCCCTCCAACCGCAAGGGCCTTCTAGCAGTTCCATCTGTGATAGGTGAGGGGCCCAAGGTCAGACTCTGGAGGTGGGAGGTGGCTGTGGCAGAGGGACAGAGAGGGAAGGCTCTGTCTTGTACCTGCCCCAGGGGCCGGGAGGCTCCGCCTTCCTGAAGCTTTATCCGTGGGAGGGTCTAGTTCTGAGAAGTAGACCAGAATTCCTCCTTGGCAAGATGCCCCCACTGAGGTAGATAGGCCCCTGCCTGGCCCAGGCCCCGGGAACCTACCCCCAGTCCCTGAGGCCTTGGGGGGGATGGCTGTTTCCCCTGTTTACTGAGCCCCTCTCAGACTTGCTCTCTGCAGATTAACTTGCTGGGTGGCCCTGGCCCTAACCCCAGGGCTGCTCTTGCCCTGCAGGGCAAGTCACCAGGCCCCCGGGCGTTGGGGCTCCCACCCCCTCCCTGCTCAGATGTCCCGAAGTAACTCTTGTGCCTGCCCATGCCAGAAAAGGAGCCTGTCTCACTGCAGCCCTTCCAGGTCCTCCCAGGCCTGGGCCGCAGGAAGCGGGACCGGATGTTTCCTTCAAATCTCTCTGCTGTGCTCCAAGTAACAGCTCAAATCCGAGGCAGCTTGTCGTTCCAGCCATTGCTGTGATCCTCACCAAGCGAGCTTGCCAAGTCTCCCCGTTTCCCCTGCTCTGCTCGCTGGCTTCTGCTCTTGCCCTCCCCTCCTTCACACTTTCCTCACCACCTCTACACGCCCACTCCCTCATCCTCACTGTACACTCGCCACTGCTTGGGGTTCAGGATGTGAGCTCAGCTGACACCTCCTTCAACCCTGCGTCCCATCTCAGGTTCAAGGAGACCCCAATTTGCAGCCACCCACCCTGTCCCTGCGTGGTTGACCAGCCAGACAGATGTGCCTCCAAGAAATGGCCAGATGGTAACTCCTCCTTAGTTTGGTCAAGCTCCTTCTAGAACAGTCTTTCCTTTATGTTCATATTATGTATTTTAATATTTTAGAAGGCTTGAACTGCCTTACACTGAATTCCCTCAGTCTTAGGGAAAAGAGAGAGAGTTGTCATAGGCATTTCTATTTAAATTGTAATGGGTCTAGCGTCTCCGCAGGTCTTGCGGCTGCTGCTTTGGGCCTTGCTGCCCTCCCCTCTGTTCTGCCCACCTTCCTGTGCATGTGCAATTGCATCTCAATTATGGATCGATCTTTGTCCTCTCAGCAGGACTGGCCGGAGCCATCCTTGCTTGCCCTCCAGGGCAACTAGCTAATTCTCCAGCAGCCTTTAAGGTGGCAGGAGTGCTGGGGCCTTCCCACCAATTCCCCTTCCTGCAGGGGGCACTCAACCCTCACCTCTGCACAAGAGTGTTTCAGGAGCTCCTAGTTGTGGGAGAAGGAGGGCAGGGATCCAGAAAGGTACTACGTGTCAGGGACCCATGTCTGGCTTCTGCTCTTGCCCTCCCCTCCTTCACACTTTCCTCACCACCTCCTACATGTCCCATTCCCTCATCCTCACAGCACACTGGCCACTGCTTGGGGTTCAGGATGTGAGCTCAGCTGACACCTCCTTTAACCCTGCGTCCCATCTCAGGTTGGAGAAGGAGACCCCAATTTGCAGCCACGAGTTGAACTCAGGAGTTTTCTCCATAGTTTCTGCCAAGTCTTTCCTTTCCCCTTACCCAACCTCAGAGGAACTTTGGTTTCTGACTTCTTCCAGGAACTTAAAACTCTAGGTAGCAGAATCCTACAGAGAACATCCCAATAGCACCCCAGACTCTGGGCCAGCCCAGGCAAAGAAAGCTTCTGCTATTATTTTGACTAATCCATTCTAAAAACCCACCAACTCACCATCAGGAAGTTCTTTCTGTTATCTACCCTCAGTCTTACTTGCTTTTACATCAGTTCAACCCTCCCCGCCCCAACACACACATGTAATTTGGCTCTCCCAGGGGGCACTGGTCTTAAGAGGAGGGTTCAGGATTCAGTGTCATCTCTCCTAGAGACGAAGCGGTTTTCAACTTTCCTGGCTCTGGGTACCAGGGATGAGGGTGACAGAATAAAATCAAGGTGGATGGCAGCTCATTGCATTTTATCTTTCTTCTTACCTCCCCAATAGCCTAGGCCACCAATAAAGCAGCCATCACAATCTGTTAACATCTCTTCCTGGGAGAAGAGAGGCAGAAGGCAGGGGCAGTGCCTTCCGGAAATGTCAGTAATAGATGCAGAGGGAAGCTGACACTGCCCTAATGAAGCCAAAGCAGGTATTTATTTACCTGGCTCGTGGAGGCTTTCTAGATGCTTTCTCGGCCTGCGGTGTCCCCTCCCCTGTGTGCTTGCCCTGGGAGTCCCCATCCCAGGGCTTCACCTAGGAGGTGTGCTGGGAGCTGGATTCTACACCTGTTGCCCGACTGGGCTGATGGGGCTCCTTTCTTAGTCCACATGGCAGGGTTTTTCTCTTTCTGCCATCTCTGCTATGATTTATTAGCTACAGATAAAATATTATTGTCCCTTTAAGAGCCCTCTGTCTTGCTGCCCAGCTGCGGGCAGTTCCTCTGAGAATTAAGATCTATTCCTTTGCTTTCTCAGAACCGCAGCGCCCATGCCAGGAGGCACAGTGCAGCTCTCGGGCCTCAGCGTTCCCATCCTGGGTTTTCCTGTCTTAAGCCTGTCCCGTCTTCCTCCCCAGGACTGGATATGTGGGTCCCACAACCTCCCTCTCCCACTGGCATGGAAGAACCTCACCTCTGATGCCTTGTCTCCCTCTTCATTCTTTCTCACTCATTGAGGATCCTCCCTGTTACCCGCTTTTGCTCTACCCCCAGGTACCTCATTTCAAAGTAGCCCCAGAGGAGTTTATCAAGTTTCAGTTCCAGAGATTCACAACCCTGAACCTCCACCCCAGCAACACCGACATCAGCGTGGCTGTCGCTGGGATCCTGAACTTCTTCAACTGCACCACCGCCTGCCTCATCTGTGCCAAAGCAGAATGTAAGTTTCCCCAGGCTGGCCCCGCCCCCAGACAGGTCAGTCCATTTCCATCACTTCCATCGGCTTGATTTGACCCTGATTTGAGAGACAGGGGAGGGCTCCCGCGGAGCATGGGGTGGAGAGCCAGTGGATTTAGGCATCCCCTTGCATCCTTGGCTGTTTGTCTGTGTGTTAAGAGAGAGAGCGGTCCAGGAGCTCCCTGGGCATGGATGAAACGGAGAGGAACTGGGTTACAGGGAGATTGGCCAACTGCCAAACCTTTTTTGCATCTGCAAACTCAATTCCCACATTTTCGGTCTCATTGTTAAGGAGCTACAAAGAGAGAGAGAGAGGGAAAATATAAAATTGGATGCATTTGTACATGATGGGTTGAAGAGCTTCTTCCCCTAGAGAGCTGGTTTTGCTGATGGAACAAGGTTCAAGGTCAATTTCTGATAAAGCACTTTTTTTGCAAATGCAGGTTTTGGAAATCCATTTTCTCTGACTCTCAGACAATTTGTGACATAAATTTAGTGTTTGGGAGATTTAACTAATTTAAGCCAGCCCCTCCGACAAATCTGTTCATCTGTGTGCTCCTGGTGGCAGCTGTGTCCCCGCACGGTAAGGCAGGTGCTGGCCACTGGCTGCCACTGGGTCCCAGTGCCCAAGTCCCAGGTACCTACCTGTGTCCCATGCAGCTCACCTGTGCAGGACTCACGCTGCAGGTCCCCTGGGACTGTGCTGGCGACAGAGTGCCATCTCTAACAGGGCTCCTTTTAGGGTGTCTCAGAACCACCGTGAGCTCAATCCTTTTTCCTCCTTGAAATCCCTGCAGCATCTGAAAACAAAATTGTCCTCCCTGTTTGCCATCAGAACCACTTCTTTTTTTAAGATTTATTTTGTTTATTCATGCATACAAGAACTGGGGTCTAGGCCAGAGGTGCAGGGGATAGAAGGATTCACCAGAACAAAACAGGTGGATCTACTAAAATTCATTGTTTAGGGGAGCAGTGGGCAAAACAAGAGACTTCTGCTGTGCCATGTGGGTCAGCTCCCTGGCTGGGGATCAAATTCATGCCGCTGTGGCTGGTGATAACTTGATGGCTCTGAGACTTTAACCCCTGCACCACCAGAGCGACTCAGGACCATTTCTTTACCAGGCCCCTGCACCTGACTGCCCCCACTGTGTTTTCATTCATTTATTCCACCCAGGTTGATCTGTGCTACCCATGAATCAAAGTAACTGAGGCCCAACGATGTGTGCTTTTACTTTATTTAATTGTTACAGGCAAGTGGATTTGGAGGTGTTAGAATTCCCCATTTTAGGAAGTGTATACAGAGGTTGATTTATAATGATGCATATCTGAAACCGATGATATAATGTTATAATACAATAGTGCTCCAGTGAAAACAACAACATGAATAAATAAAGTAAAAAATTCAAATCCACTTGGTTCACAGTTCAAGAGCTCAACAGCCACATGTGGGCAGTGCAAAGACAGAACATTCCTCATGAAAAGTTCTACGGAACAATGCTGCATTAGATAAGCGCTTGGTGGACCAAGAGTTTCATGGTCAAAAAGAGAAATATTTGATTTTGTTCAACCTTTCTATTCAGTTTCCCCCTCGTGGAGACTGACAGCACCCAGGAGCATGGATGCTCTGAATTGTTCTGGGCTGTTGACTGCAGCATCTTCCAAATTGCACTGACTATCAGCCCCCCAAGGATGCTGGTCCAGTTGCCCATAGGATGCTAGTATTTGATGGAACAGTTGGGAAACGCCAGGTGCGCTCCTCATGTGGCCTCCTCCCAACATTGAAAGGCACCATACAATCAAGGATCCTTGTCTGAAATTTCCACCAGCGGGCAGGACTGAGCTGGTGGGGATGTTGAACCAGCAGGCAGGACTGAGCTGGTGGGAATGTTGAGAGACAGAGGACAAGCCATAAGTTGCTCCAGGTAAAGATTCCCCTGCGCTCTTTCTCAGTGCTGGGTTCAGTGTCCCAGCAGCCATGGAAGTTCTTCTTATGTCTAGCCACAGTCCCTCTTGCTTTTAGGATGAGTCCTGTTTGCTCTGCCTTGGATCTTCCTGAGTTTTGAAAAGCAAGTTCCTCAGATGTTTGTTAAGCACCTAATGGGCTTGGAACGCTGGGCTAGATACTGTTCCTTCCTAGCCGGAGGTGATTTCCATTAGAATTATGATACTACTTGACATTCATTTTCTCGAGAATTGCAAAGTGTTTTCATTTAATGTTTTCCACCTTACCTCCTTCTACCCCAGTCATCCTAGAACTGAGAAAACAGTCTTGAAGCTGTTATGGGATTTGCTTCAGGTCACACAGCCTGTAGGCGGCAAAGCGACAAAGCCAAGGTCCTCTGACTGAGCAGAGGACCTTTTCCTCCCCCCCCTCCACCTTTTCACATCCAACCCCACTCCCTTACCCCTGCCCCAGTCTGCACACGCACCTCAGAGCAGTGGCTCAGGATGGCCTCTCCCTGGCGGGTAGAATCTTGGAAGGGCAGGTGCAGATGAAGGACAACGTGTCCCTTTGTTCCCTGGAGCAGGGTATGGGGAATGGCAGATGCAGACAAGGTCCTTGAGAGGATGAGCCCATCCCAATGCCAGGGAGGCCAGCCCCCAGCCCAGCAACTCATCCACCACCCAGCACCCTTGACTTTGACACTGCTGGGTGACTGAGCCCCACCAACCAGGAGAAGGAAGGTGGGGTAAAGCAGAAGTTTGAGGGCAAAGAGGATTAAAAATCTAATCAAAGGATGAAGAAATGAGGGACTGAAGGGAAAGGCAGCAGAGAGCTTGGGAGGAGACTCTCTTCCATCTTTCTTATTAATGCAGGACCGAGAGACACTGCAAGTCGAATTAAGAACAGGAATCTAATTCTATGTCCCAGCCATCAAAATTAGGCATAACGGAGATTGTTCCGCAGGGAATCATGCCACTTTTTCTTCTTCTTCCCAAAACTAGATTTTTAATAAGCAGGTTTTGGACCAAGCAGAGATTTACTGAGGGTTATATTATTTTCCTTTCATGGGGAAAAAATATCTGAACTTCTACAAATGCCAAGTTCTAATGAAGCTGGGGAAGGACCCCATATGGTCACCCCGATCATCCCCACAGATCGTGGAGCAGTCAGCTATTGGGGCTTCCGAGGAGATTTGGGGTTCCCCATCATGGCCCTGAGGCTTGTTTGGGTTGGTAGCCCAGCCCTGCCACAGAGCTACCTTTGGAGACCCTCACGATGGTCCCAGGACTTTGGATTCCTTGTGGCTACAATTGTGGCGCTGTGCATTTCCCTGGTGTCTTTGCACAGAGATTAAATGTTCTTTTGGTTTTTATGCTTGCTTTGGCATTTCTTTCGAAGTATTTAAAATTCCTTTTTGTGGTGGTGTTCCTGTTCTGGGTGCAGAATCTCTTGCCACTTATTTACTACCTATGCAATCTTGGGAACATGACTTGGGCATTTTGAAGCCTCTGGTGTCTGGCCTACCCTCCTAGGTGGCCGTGGGCATTAATAGAGGTGACATAAGCAGTGTCCACAGGACACAGGAGATGCAGCTTTTCCTTTCCTTCCGTCCTTGGATCCCTTTTGAACAAGGACAGGGAAGAACCTATAGCAGAGAAAGCAGAGGTTTGGCTCCATCCTGAAACCATTGTGTGCTTGCTCAGTCCAGTCCAGGCTGGTGAGGCATAAGCGCTGATGTCCTGGCGAGGAAGTGCAGCTGAAAAGAAAGGCAGGATGGTGCAGTAAAAAGATGGTGGAGCACCATCTAGGTAGCCAAGCCAAGCAACTCCAGGCTTCTAGGCTGTGTGATGCTGAGCAGGTCACGCTACCTCCCTGAGCCTTAGTTTCCTCCTATGTGAAGTGAGGTCAATAATACCTCTCATGGTGATTGTGTGGGAAGGGTCTGTGCCCAGAACCTGATCCACATTTAATTACTGTTATTCCATCCTGCAGCCCTGTTATGGCTGAAGTGGTGGAGACTGGAGTTGTAGGGAAGGCTAGCCAGGACAGTAAGGAGACAGTAGTAGACTTTCCCTGTGCTGTCTCCAAGGGGCGCTATGGGAGGCCTTTTGCTCACCAGGATACAAAATTGACCACTTGTTGCGCACTTACTATAGGACAGACACTGCCAAGGGTGTTAGGTGGTCTCAGGTAAGAGGGACTCTGTAAACATTCCCATCCTCTCTGTGGACGAGCAGATGTGAAGGACTTCTCTCCTACTCCCGAGGGGACTGGCGCCTTCCCTTGCCAACTCCAGTGGCGAATCAGAGGCCAGAACTTGGAACCAGAAAGCCTGGGTTTGGACTTGGGCCTGGGCCAGGATCCCCAGCTCAGGGATCTCAGTGGCTGCCTCTGTTCCGTCTCAGTGACTTTATGTCCATCCATAATCTTAACAACACCTACCTCCCTGACCACTTGTGTGGCTAGATCAACTCTAGGTAAAAGCTTCGAAAGGGGCCTCCCTGGTGGCGCAAGGGGTTGAGCGCCGCACTGTGGGGCTTCCACAGACACAGCAGCGCAAGTTCGATCCCCGGCCAGGGAGGGGACCCACATGGCGTAGCAGACCTCTCCTGTCTCTCCCACTGTTCCCCTCAGGTCGATCCACCTGTTCTACTCCCCACTCTGTCTCTGGTGGATCCTCTCACCCTCCACGCCTCTGGCCTGTACCCCAGCTCTTATATGCATAAATGAATAAATCTTTGGGAAAAGAACAAAACAAGCTTAGAAGTACTGAAGACTGTTCCCAGGATAGGGACAGCTGCTCAGAAGAAGACAGCCTGAAGTCAGAAGGCCTGTGGGCACCCAGGGGCCAGGTTCTTCTCACCCAGTCTGACCTTCAGAGCAGGGGATGTGGCCAGCCGGCCGGCAGACCTGCCTGGAAGGAATAGAGAGCCTCAACCTGCTCCCCCATCCCTGTCTCCTTCCCCTCCCTGCCTGTTCTGGCAGCCTCACCCAGGTGGGGTATGGGGCACACCCAGAAGCAGGTGAAATCCATGGTTCTGGCCCACTGGAATGAGCACTTACGGCTGGAGGGCACTGAGTACCAATGGTGGATTCGCTCTCTCATTAAATCCCCCCACCTCCTTGAGGTGACCGTCCCCTGCTACCTCCCATAAGACTTAAAAGCACTGCCTCTCCTGGGAATATTAGCATTCTCCAGAGCCTAAGTCTGCTGCCAAGAGCAGCAGCAGAAGTTGAAATGGGTGTTTATTTTTATTTTTGAATACAGGGTCCTCTGTGTCCCTTGCAGGCCCGTTCCTTGGATATTTGTGTCCTTGTCCTGCACAAAGCCTTGCCTTTCACCGCCTCCCCAGCCTCCTCCCGCCCCACCTGACCCCCTGCCTTCCAGTTCCAGAAGCTGGCCTCCCTCCTCTTTCCCAGAACAGCGTCCTGCTGCTTCTCTCATCGATCCATCCCATTGCATCCTGAGCGAGACTAATAGGTTCCCCAGGTCTCTCTCAGCTTTGGATTTGGCAGGCCAGGCTGGGCTGCTGGATCCAAGAGTGCCCCAGGAAAGGAAGGTGGAGGGGAGTCAGGGGAAGAGAGCAGCTTTTAACCCCTCTGGTGACTGCTGCCTTTGATAAATCCCTTAGCGCCATTAAAGAGAGAGTAGTGAGGAGAATGATAATTGGAAAATGCCATACTGCACTGAAAAACTCACAATTTTCTTAATGTAATTAAGCTATACTTTCTCTTCCAGAAATTCCTTCCCCTGCCTAGGATTTAAAATGCATTCTTTTCTGATTCATAGTGTTACAGGGCAGGGAGAGGAGCACCCAGAAGCCCCAGGCCTGCCCTCTTTGAATGGGTTCTGCCATCCGCTGCATTAAGACAAACATATAAGACCTTTAATGGAAAGGAACTTTAATACAATTAGGGTACAATACAGAAAGGATAAAG
>JAGFMF010011443.1:4962036-5000047 GCA_019455555.1 Galemys pyrenaicus
AGCACAGTTTCTTCACATGTCCCTCTGCTCCACGTGCCTCCTCCAGGTCTCCTTGCTGTTCTCCATCTTCCCTTCTTCTCTTCTCTTCTCTGCAGAAATTTTCTTATCCTCAGCTCCACCCACTTAGGGCGGAACCAGGATTTTGGGAACTTCCTCTTTTCCTGGGACCACCCTGTTACAATAGTATTAGAGAATCTCTGGGTGAAAGAGATCAACCCTCTTCAAACCCAACTTTCCAGCCACTGGTTTAGTTCTTTCTACAAGAATCCTTGAATCAGAGGGACTTCAGGCTTCCCTTGACTGCCTCCAGCCATGGGGAGCTCACTACATCTTTCAACAGCTCAAGCTCCTCCTGTGTTGAGCTCAGTCTGTCTCTCTGTGACTTCTGTCCACTATTGTTGCTGGGTGTAGACCTTAAGGCTGCCAAGATCAGGTCTGTCTTAAGACAGCCTGTCCTGCGTCCTCGAGCCAAGCGCCCTCTTCCTTCAGCTGCATCTCAAGGGACATGGACTCTGTCCCCGCCAGTACCGCTGCTCTTTGGAACGTCCAGTGTAGAACTGCACAATCAGTGTACAGGACAATCTTTCCACCGCCCCACCCTGCAAGTCTTTAGTTTAGTTCACCAGCAAATGATGGGGCTAGACCAGAAAGACTGAAATGAGGTTCCTGCTCAATATCATGAAATAATTAGTACGTATTTACATGTTGTATCTACGGATGTGCACGTGTCTATGCTATCAGATAGGTCATCTGGCTGTAGTTTGGATGGTAACTCCTGTGAGAGTTATGGAGATGGGAAGAAGTTACAGTTGGGAAGTCAGTGGGTGTGGGAGGAGATGAATGACACTTTAGATGCTCCCTCGACACCCTCTTACTAACCATATGAGGTCATCCTGGCCCTTATTTCATGAAGGGCAAGGTGGGAATCACCCACACCAGCTGTCAGAGTTGGGCTGGGGCCCATATCCTGCCTTGTGCTCTTCCTGGTGCCCCAGCTGAGGTTCACACTGGGAAAAGGGGTGATAGTGAAAGATCCCGGGTGCAGGCTAATGAAAGATCCTGGATACTCATTGCTCTTCTCCCTCCCTGTCCCTACCCAGCTTCTCAGCACACAGAAAGTAACTGGTATGATGTGGGGAGGCTGTTTGCTTATTTACAGGACACCCAAATATCCCAAGGGGCAGTGGGATGGAGCATGCTAGGCTTTGATTGGAGTAGGGTCCCCAGTTTATCTGACTTCCAGGGGACTCTTTTCCCTTGGAGCTCAGTACACCTGCCAGTTTTAAAGGGATGAAGGGCCCCTGTGCTGCCTTTGCCAGGCGTCTCCCTGCTGTGCAAAATCCTACTGTTATCCCCCAGGCTTTCCCGTCTCATCCCACTGAATTTCATTGCCTGTTGGAAGACTCCCAGGGGATTTGGCCTCTTTCCCATCCAGATTCCGAAGACTCTCCCTGCTACATTGTAAGACCCTAGGGCTCCCTCCACTGCCCCCAGCTCCCACCTTCCAGCACGTACCCCCAACCCCATAGCAGACGCAAAAGGTCTCTCTTGAGCCAACAGGGTAGCCTCTCATCTCCCTTGTTCAGTCTTTTGGTTCAGGTGCTCAGACCCTGTGCAGGCGTGATTTTGCCTTTTATACCATCTCTTTGGAAGATGTGAATGTTCCATCCCTCTTACCTATAAAACCAGTTGCAGCTGCCACACAGGAAACCAGATTATTTAGGCTGTCAGGCAAAGCGGGGATGTGATCTGAACTTTGTTGGAGTCTAAGCTGCAGGTGCCTGGACTCTTGGGTCCTGGAGCGTGGGGTCTGCATGGGACCCGCTTCTCTGCTGGCAGCTGCCTATCAGCCAGTGCCAGACTCAGGGAACCCATCTCACACCCCTTTACAGATGAAGGATGGACTCTCCAAGAGGATAGGTGATCTCTCCAGGTCACCAGCCAGCCAGGGCTGACCCTGAGCTTGAATTCAGACCCTCTACGTCAGGGTTGGCGGGAAGCACCGCAGCAGCAGCAGTGCCACTCTTGATGGAGGCTGGTGGTGTGGGGCTGCAGGGGCACAGACAGCGGTCCAGCTCTACGAGAGGCCTCAGTTGGGAACAGAGGGAGGGAGGGAGGGAGGGAGGGAGGGAGGGAGCGAGGGAGGGAGGGAGGGAGGGAGCGAGGGAGGGAGGGAGGGAGGGGGGAGGGAGGGACAAGCCCAGGCTGTGGCTGGTACTGCTGGCTGTTTCTGAAGCCTCTTTGTGAATCACAGACACTCCCTGGGCTTCCTCCACCCCACCGCAGCCTCCTACCCCCTGGCATGCCACCCCGATGGAGGAAAGGAGTTGGCACCATTACCCAGAGCACCTGTCTCCATCATGCCACACACTTGTTCTTTAATGATGGAGCACACCAAGTGTGAGCTCTCCCTCTAGGCCTGTACGATGTCACACACACACACACACACACACACACACACACACACACACACACACACACACCCGGTCCAAGAGCTAGCAGCCTGGTNACACACACACACACACACACACACACACACACACACACACACACACCCGTTCCAAGAGCTAGCAGCCTGGTTTAAGGGAAGAGGGTTGTTGCTCCAGATGACAGTATGGGAGCTCTGGCCCCAGCTGTGTCCATATGTGACCAGGGACGCGCTATCCTCTAGCGAACGAGAGTCATGGATGCCGTGCTCCTCAGAGCTGCCCTCCCCTCTCCCTTGTGGTCCTCCAGGCTCAGGAGGGTGAGTAAACTGTGCAGGGGGGTCTTCACACTCCTGGCTGCCCTGTATTTAAGATTGCTTTAGTCAGGGCAGAAACGGGGCACAAGTGTGAGAGAGCCAACCCTCACCCCGAAACCACAGTGTGGAGCCGGTGTCTGGCAGGGGCTCATGCTCTCCTGGGCCTCATGTTCTCCTGGGCCTCATGTTCTCCTGGGCCTCATGTTCTCCTGGGCCTCATGCTCTCCTGGGCCTCATGCTCTCCTCTGCCTCATGCTCTCCTCTGCCTCACGCTCTCCTCTGCCTCACGCTCTCCTCTGCCTCACGCTCTCCTCTGCCTCATGCTCTCCTCGGCCTCACGCTCTCCTTGGCCTCACGCTCTCCTCTGTGCTGTGCAATGCAAACATGAGAGGACTGTTGCAATGACTTCAGTGAGATGAGCAGTAAAATGCTTACCCTGTACCTGCACGCGCTAAGGTTTCAGTAAATGTTGCTCTTGTGGCTTTGGAGGGCAGATGCCCATAGGTCTCTTTCTACTTGCTGTTGAGACCCCTGTTTTCCCAGAGGCCCACACCCACCCACCTCCTCTGGCCTGCTTCTTTAGACACAAAAAAGCCCCTGGTGTCTCCGTGACATCATTCTGGAGTCCCTCCTCCCCCCCTCTGGCCCTGGACAGCAGACAGCTTGGGTGGGAGCAGGGGAGGGAGCGGGAGAGAGTGTCCTTCGCTCATGCTCCCAGTTTTATTTTGTTCTAGGCCCACGTTATTGCCTGCTGGAGTGCAGTTCAAAGCCTGTTCCTTTGCAATCATAATAATACCTCATCTTAATGCAGTCACTGTGCTCGGAGGAGTTCAAAGGGTTTTGCTAACCAGTTTTCTGGGCCTTGTGATCAGGAGAACTGCTGCCTCACCTCCACGATGGAAATGGGGACTTCCTGGGCCCGGATGTAGCATTGTTTTAAAAAAGATTTATTTATGCATATCAGAGCTGGGGTACAGGCCAGAGGTGTGGGGGATGAGAGGAGTCACCAGAGACAGAGTGGGGAGCAGAACAGGCAGATCTACTGAAATACACTGCTGAGGGGAGCAGCAGGTGGGCGAGGCAGGAGAGGTCTGCTGGGTCATATGGGTCCCCTTCCTGGTTGGGGATCGAACTCATGCTGCAGTGGCCCCGGAGGCTTCATAGTGTGGTGCTTAACCCCTTGCGCCACTAGTGAGGCCCAGATGTAACTTTTATGAGGGTTTAACAAGCTCATGCAGAAGGTTCAGACCTAAGTTCTTCACCTGTTACCTTGTTTAATCCTTACTACAGCCCTGCTAGGCTGCTATGAACGTTCTTATTTCTCAGATGAAAACACTGAGGCCAGGAGACCTGGCCACACGCAAAGGTCACACAGTGAGCAAGCGGCCGGGTCAGGGAAAGGCGCCCAGACCTGGTGGTCCCGGAACAGGTCTTGGCCGCTGGGCCTCACTGTCCCTGCGGGCGGGGTTGCTTGCTCTCTCCTTGAACAGAGTTGTCAGAGAGGCCTAGGGCGTGTGGGAGACTTCTTTCTTCATTCAAATGGATCACTGAGGCCCATCAAGGTTAAGAAACTGACTCAGGTTGAGCTGGGGCTGCTTAGCCCCTGCAGAGGGGCCAGCCCACCGCTGCCACAGGCCCTTCTTGGCAGGGCCTGCTTTTGCCCTGGTTCCCCGAGGCAGCTCCGTGGACCCTCAAAGGTTTCATCCTCTCTTCCCCTCCAGGCCTTTTAAACCTAGAGAAGCTGCTCCGGCAGTTCCTTATCTCCAAGGACACCCTCTCCGTCCGGATGCTGGATGACACCCGGGACCCCACCCCGCTCCTCAAGGAGATCCGGGATGACAAGACGGCCACCATCATCATCCATGCCAATGCCTCTATGTCCCACACCATCCTCCTGAAGGTGAGAGCCGGCTGGGCGGGTGTGGGTGGCACCTAGCAGCCCCCATCTCCTTCCTCCTCAGCTCACAGCCGTCCTCCCCCTGCCGCCCCAGACCTTGGTGTTCTGAACGCCGTGGCTGAAGGCACCTGGGGTTGGGCCTTCTACTCTGTACACAGGTTTCAGTGAACAGCCCTGAAAGGAGAAAGCACAATGAGGTTGTCAAAATACTTAACCCCTGGGCAAGCAGGCAGCCACCAACTGAGACCTGGCCAAGCCTAGACCCTGCCAGGGCCTTGAGGGGGGCGCCCTGGGCTTCTTGGAGGGGCGGGGGGTTGGAGGTGGAGGGCACTTGGCAATCTGCCAAGCAGTGTAGACGTGTTTCTACACTTTGAAACTGGGACTCTCTTGTCTGTGTGTGTTGCCACCTGTCAGCCTGTGTGTAATCCCTTCACGGCACACTAAAGTTTACTGAGTACTTCTGCGTCACTTCCCGGTGTAATCCTCTCAGTGACGTGACGTGGGGACACTGTCTTCGCTGGACAAGAAACTGGGTGTCTGGGAAATGAGCAGCTTTGTCTAAGGCTCGCCCTGGGAGGAGAGCCTGCACCCCTTGTCTCTGATAGCAAGTCAGGCAGTTTCTACAGCCCCCAGCATACAGAGGGGCAGGTCACCAGCCCCCAAGTCAGAACAGGCTTGCATGAAATCGTGTGAGGGCCACTGTTGCGAGACAGACAGAAGTTGGGTGGCTGAGGGCCTCGCTGCACCAACAGCTGACGCGGCTGGAATCCTCGGGTACCAGTTTCTGGACTGGTGCTGGGTGAGACGTGCAACCCCAGATAGAATGCACCCCGCTTCCAGCCTCCACAGCAGTTCCCAGCAGCTCCCCCAGCATCTCAGGTACATTGACCTCTTCTAATGCTATTTTAATTGCACATTTAAAGGCAACGGCCGCCTTCCACTGGGGAAGCTGGGCTCCTCGTTAACCTCTACCAAGCTGTGTGGAGCCCGCAGACACTCAGTTGTCTCCCTTTCCCTCCCACCTCTCTCCGAACCTCTCTCTACTCCCCAACCGGGCTTTGTCTCAGAGTTCATGAGAGATCTGAATGAGTTTTACCAGTACCAAGGACTGGCCCTTTGGTGTGTTGCCATAGTAATCGTCCACAGCTCCAGAAGCGTGTGTGTGTATATTCCCAGCTCGTGTGCACACATAGGCACAGGATTTGTCTCTTTTTTTCCTCTTTTCTTGTGTGTGGGGCTATGAACAATAAGTCACCAAGGATGGAAAAGTTCCTCTAAATTTCAGGATGAGAGAATCACAGACTGAGGTGTGGGGAACAGGGAGTGAGAGTCTCAGCTCAGCTAGTTGTCATTACAAATCCTGGAGCTGCCTGAACCGCTTTTTGGGGTCTCAAGGATATTTCTCGATTCCCAGCATATGCTGTTAGGCTCTATTGGTTTGTTATTTCATTTACTCTTGAAATTTTGGAAAGTACAGACAGCACATAGAATAAAATAAAGATCGTTCACAATTCCATTGCCCAGAGTTAACCACTATTAAATTTGATGTGTATCTCTTATGCCTTTATAGATACAATTTTTTTCTTTTCCAAAATTACTACACCGCACCTACTTTTCTGTCACCTGCTTTTCTTCACTTAATTATTTGCCATGCATTTCCCCTGTGTCATTATGTATTTTTCTGCAGCTATTTCAATGGCTGCATCATTTTCTATCATATGGGTGGACCATAATTTATTTAACCAGCCCTTTATTGTTGGAGATACAGGTGGTTTCTAATCTTTTCCTGTCATAAATAGCCCTGGGATGCACATCTTTGTACATTAATCTTTATGCACATTCATGAACATTTCCTTAGCATAAATTTCTAGGAGTGGAATTACTGAGTTGAAGGTATGCGTGCTTTTCCGGATTTTGAAATAAGTCACCATATTGTCTTTTAGAAAGGCCGTCACAATGTGCCGTCCCACCAGTAGTATACAGGTGCCCTATAATACCCTTGCCAGTACTGGGTATTTTCATTGAAAACACATTTATTTGAAATGTCTGTGCTCTTGATGGGAACCCTCTGCAGTGAGCATCATGAACGGACCATTCTGCTGGGGGCCAGTGGTGGGCTTTTCAGAGACTACCTATCAGCCTCAGCTTCTGTTTCCTTGCCACCAAAGCCTCCCAGCTCCGCTTCCAGAACCTTCTTCCCTGTCTTCCCAAGTGACTAGTTAGTCGGGCCCGTCAGGCTTGGACTCAGTCCTCATGCTGCCCTGGGTCCCATGTTCCTCCTTCCCGGTTCGAACCCAGCCTTGGGGCCCCTGGAGGGTGGTAGCAGTGCGAGCAGAGAGCGCACACAGCGTCTGGGAGACTCGCTGTGCTCCCGTGAGCCTGGCCTCTGAGCCTGGCAACACTCTGCTGTCTCTCGATTTCAGAAGGATTTGCAGAGTAATCCCCTTACTTTATTGAGCGGATGTTCCAGCAACGAACTCCGTGTTTACCCAGAATTCAAGTCTTAAAAACCGAGGATCTCTTGTCTTTTATCTTTAGGACAGCAGATTTCACAAAATGGGTTTTAACCATCTGACGGTGCCCTCTTCTCGTCCCTACTCCCAGCCCAAACCGTGTAGTCAGTGGGCTGCCGTGGGCCCTGGTGGTGATGAGAGGCGCGGACACGCCCCGGGCACAGTGTGAGCTTGCGGGAGGGCCTGGGCTGGACCTCAGGCCGTATCACGCCCTTGGGAGTGGAGCAGGACATGGAGCTTTGCTGGAGGAAGAAGGAGCCTCCCATAGGACACCCTGAGCTCCGTGGAGACCCCTGGGTAGTCTCGCCCCAGCCCCTAAACCCTTGTGCATGCTAGTTTCCCCTCTGAATGGGGGTGATGTGGTTATCCCAGCCTATTCTTCAGAGGCACCCGGGAGGGTTCCTTTAAGAATGCTGCCAAAGTTATTGGAATTCCTTGGGAGATAAGCACTATGTAAGAGGAAAATGTAATCATCGCTGGTCTTGTTTCTCCCCCATGCACCTCAATGGTCACAATGACAATAGTTTCCCAATGGCCCAGGGCTGGAGGATGCATTATGAAAATCTAACTGACTATCAGGAGGGACGGGAGCCTGGGGACAGTGGGGCTCATTATTTACCTTATCTCCTTGTCGGTTTCTATAACACCTGTCACACTCTAAGGCGGGCACACTGACAGGGAAGGTTGGCAAGGGGCATTTATGATGCCTGCAGAGATCGGACAATAAGGAGGCAGCTCTGCAGTAGCAGGTCTCAACTTGGGGTGATGGCACACTGGTGCGCTCTGATCGTGGGGGAGGCATGTCACCGGCAGCTTACTCCTTACTACAAGGGAAGGCCAAAGTGTGCAAGTGACTCACCTGCTTCCTACATTAAAGCAGATCGATGAGTCTCCCGCGCTCACATTCCGACGGGGGTGGAGTTCATTTGGGAATTGTTTGCAACCCACAGATGCCTGTCTGTGCCTCTGCCCCTCAGAGGGTTGTGTCGGGACTTCCATCGATGTCACGAGCCTCCAGGGGAATACAGTTTGGTTAAAAGCATGAAATTAGACTGCCTGGCTCTAATTCTGTCTCTTCTACTTATGTGATGGGTGATCTGGGACAAGTGACTCAGCCTTTTGGTGTTTCAGTTTCCTCGGCTGTCAGATTTCCCTGTTAGTCTTTACCCTGTTGAGTTAATCCAAGAGAAATGCTTCCTAGTGCTTGGCACATATGAAACAGTGGGTGAGTGAGCCATTGTTATTGTTCGAAGTCGTGGAGCTAATTATTATATAGTCTGTTTTATGCTTGGCTTCATTTCCTTTAAAGCCATTTTGGTTTCTGTAATATCAGGTGATACCCATGAGAATGTGTTGTGCATGAGAACATCAGCCATTTGGAGGGCTTTGTGGGAGCAAGGAGCAAGGTGGAGGTGGAGACACCCTACTCTGGAAACCGGTGTTTCTAAGCTCTATCCTTCAAGGTCAGGGGGAATGAAAGAACCAATCAAATGTCCTATCTTCGTGGTGCTGGAAGGCTGTGGGCCAGACAAATGACATGCACTTGAAGCCTTTGCTGCTCGCTCACTTCCGGTGGGTTTGTATTTTCCTCTCTAATCTCCTTCTCTTCCTTTTGCAGGCAGCTGAACTAGGGATGGTGTCAGCCTATTACACATACATCTTCACTAATCTGGTAAGACATTTTCACCGCTTACTGCCTTGGCATAGAGTAGCTCATTAATTAGGGTCTGTGGGGTGTGATGGAATGAAGCCCAGGAGATGGAGAAGACGAGAAGAGGGAAGCAGAAGAGGGAAGCCTGCCAGAGAGGCCAGGCATCCTGGAAACATGGAACTTTAGGGGCCACCGGAATACTCAGCTCAACTCTTCTAACCTTGGGAAAATGGGGAGCCTAATACCTCCATGCAAAAACCTCCGGCTACGAAGCATCAATTGCTCGGATGGGATGAGCCTCCTCTGTGGGTGTAATACCGCTCTGAAATCGGTAGTCCAGTCTGTCTCTGCCAGACGCTCATGTAACTCAGAAGTAGGACAGATAGTGCCCCCAAAAGCATGTGTTTTGTGGTGTCATAATTGCATGTACCCTCACAGGCCTTTTCCAACTGGCCCGTGGATTTGCCATATCCCTCTATTTTGCAGATGAGAAAATAGATTGGGTTAGAACATGAGTTTTATGCGCCCCCCCCCCCACACACACACCAATTGTAGACCCTTGAACACACAGTGCATCTTTGTCTTTCAAACGGGCATCAGAACAGCTACAGCACAGGGTTACTTAACTGAAATAATATCATTTCATCTAGGCAGAAGAATTTTGAACTCGTAAAGCATTAAAAAATGTGTAAGGTTATTATAAATGTAGACGCTCAACTCGAGAGTAGAAAGAACCCAGGAGAACAGGTTTTTGAAAAATTCCTAACTTTTGATTTTAAAATAATTATAGATTCTTGAGAAGTTTCAAAGAACACAGAAAGAGGTGCATCGTACCTTTACCCAGTTTCCTCAAGTGGTTCCATCTTACATAATTATATTGCAGTGGCAAACCAGGTTATCAAAATATCAAACCTATCAAAATGTGTAGTTCTGTGACTCTCCCTGCAGCCAAGATACAGCACTAATTTCATTACCCAAGGACCCCCCTCAGGCTACCATTTTACAGTCTCCTCTTCTGTCCACCTCTCCATCACCCCTAGCCGTTAGAGTCGACTAATCTATCCCCTATTCTTGTGGTTTTATAATTTGGGGAATGTACTATCATAGAATTCCACAGTTTACAAACTCTTGAGGTTAACTTTTCCCACTCAGCAGAATGCGCTTGAGACACACAGGTGTGGCAGGAATGAAGAGTTCGGTCCTCTTTGTTGCTGAGTTGTATTTTTTGGTGTGACTCAACAACCCACCTGTGAAGAAACATTGTGGTTGCCTCTAGCTTTAGGTCTTTACAAATAGAGCTGTTTTAAATGACTCTTCAGAGAGGAGGTTTATTTTATTTTATGAATAAATGAGATATTGAGATCAATTAGATGGCTCCTTTATCTAGATGTGCTTTTGACGTAACGGGCACTGAGCCAGGCAGCAGGGATTAGATGGAATAAGTGTCCAGACCTACCTTGGAGAAACTCAAAGTTTTTATCATCGTGCGAAGTGATGGATTCTCTTTGATTTGCATGTAGAATGCTCTAGACTCTAGACCAGGGCCACTTGTTCTCCCTGGGGGCGGACAGAAAATGCATCACTGAAGAAGGCCCCTTTGGGCTCTGTCCTGAGAGGAGCAGTAGGGTTTTCTAGATAAACCAAGAAAAGAAGAGCATCCTGGAATAAGGAACAGCATATCCATGTAGTTGGAGATTTCAAAGTAATGGCACATCCAGGAAACAGTGAGTCTTTTCAGCCTCATGAGCTGCGCTCGGAATGTGCATGTCAAGTTAATTACTATTCATTTCTCTCTTTCCATCCCTACTTGCAAGGAAACTATTTGGAAGATTTACAGCAGATATCTATGAATTGCAAGATCTTCGATACATTAGGGAACAGAACTCAGCCCCCTGAATTTGACTCTTAAATAGTGATATGGAGAAGATTACCTAGAAGTTAAGACTTTGTCGGTCAACATCTTGGTGGTTATGTGATCGTGGAGATTGTGCAGTTTTCCTCCCGGACATAGGAGCTGTTCCCCTGAAGGCTGAGGAGCCGCCTGTCCGAAGAGACAGTCTTTTCTCTGCGGTCCTTGTCCTAGTCCAGCTGTAGGTTCCCATCAGCAGCCCTTTGTTGGTGCCGCTGTGCTAACCCCATGCCTCCTTAGACCTTTGCTCTTGAAGTTGAAAGTCACCTTGAAGAATCCAGTACAGCTTCTCTCCTGGCATAGGGACCCCCACCACACTAAGCTCTCCAGGCCATCCCCTGCTTCACCACCACCTCCAAACTGTCTGCTTCGCTGTCAGAGTTTTTTAGCTGAAACCTAGCACACAAAGAGAAGACCTCACAGAGCATACATGCATCGCTCAGTGCACCTTCTCCAAGTGAGCACACCTGTGTAAGCAGCACCCAGTTCCAGAAATAGAACATTACCAGCACCCCAGCAGCCCCCCCTCCTAGCCCCTCCCAGTCACTACCCCTCCACTGTAAAACAGAAGGAACTTCCTTGGCTGCCTTCCTTTTTCTTCCTATCTTGTACTGCTGCTGTAAATCAGAGCATTAACATGTAAAGAGGAAGAAAAGGATTAGCCTATTCCCTGAGCAATGCAAAAGCATTTGCTTAAAGTAAGGAGGCATCTGGGGGAGCCCTGGCAAGTTGGCAGAAGCATAAAGGAGTGATTAAAGTACGGTTGCATTCCATTTTGGGAGCCCGGGAAGAAAAGAGGAGGAGAGGGAAAGACAGATCAGGGGCCCCCTGCTGTAGGCCAGCCCTCAGCCTGGCCAGCGGGGGAGGAGGAGGCTGAGCAGTGACTTGGCAGATGGAAGCCGGCCAGTGATTTGTAGTAAGAAGTCCCACTGCAGTAACCAGAATGAGGAGAAGTTGCTTGGCTTGGAGATTTTTTAATCTTTATTCCACATCTTTTTTCTATCAAATTCTATTGACTTGCTATCTGTTTTTCAGGACTGTGTTTGGGCTTACTACTTTACGCCTGAACATGTGCACATGTTTCACTCACCGCCCCCCCCCCCAAGCAAGGCTCAGTGCCCACCCCCCATCGCGCATCTCCTCGACTCCTCCCACCCACCCCCCTTCCCCATCTTCCCTGCTGGTAACCACCATAAATTTTAGAGTGGCAGTTATTTTTATTATGCTGTGACAGTTGGCTTTCTTTGGTCATTTATGTGCCACAAATGAGCAAAGCCATCAGCATTTGTCTTTCACTTTGTGACTTCTTTCACTTCCCATAATCATCTCAAGATCCATTGACATCGTCCCACAAGGCACTGCTTCATCCTTTTTAGTAGCTCAGTAGTATTCCATTAGTACATAGGCCACAGTTACTTTATCTGGCCTGTATTTAGGTTGATTCACAGTTCTTGGCTCTTGTGAATAATGCTGCTATGAGCACAGGTGGGAATGGATCTTGTGTAAGCGCTTCATATCCTTCCTGTAAATACCAGGGTTTGGTGGCGGTATTGCTGCTTTATACAGCATTTCCATTTTCAGTTTTTAAGGGATTGCCATACTGTTTCTGGCTTGGAGATTTTTAACAACATAGAGTTCCCCCCCTGCTGTGTACCACCACTCCCTCCTCTTTTAAAGTGGGGATAATAAAATCTTACAAGGTTGTTGAGAGGAGAAAGTAAAAACGCATTATAAACTGTGAAGTACTATATGTTTCTAAGGCATTATATTTTTTCTTTGTAATACTATAATTCTTTCGGTTTTCAAAGAACTATTTTCCTTTACTGGTGGGCCGGGAATGAGACAAGCTCTGGGAAGCTGCCTCAGTCAGAGAGTTCTTTGAACCTGGAATCAACAGGGCTCACAGTTTGTAAGGGGACGTGTGAAAATAACTGTATGAATGTTGATGGATGAATCATAATCAAGAAGATAGAAGTGGAAACTTTGCAAACATCAGTCAGTGAAAGAATATTCTGGAAGCTTCTCATTAGTGCCTTGGTTTGCTGGAAGGGACAAGCCTTTATTAGGAGTAAGGACGCTATTTTTGATTCATTCTTCCTACCCAGTTGGAGCTTTGGGCCAAAGAAGGAAGTGTTTCATCCGGAGGGGGTAATGAGCATCCCCTCTGTGCTGCTCCATCCCTTCCACCGAAATGAGATACCTCCAAACTTTACTTTTATTTAGTCTTCCTCTGAATTCCTCAGGGACCCCCATCACGTCCCATCACTCTAAAGTCTGTCACCCAGATGTAGTAGGTGCTCAGATTAGCTTCAGAACCAGCAGGGTGTGCTGGAAAAGCCACAGACATTGGCATGAGGTAGGCACGTCTTAGAATTCTCATTTGACTAGCTACTAGTTAGAGTCACAGCTGTGTATTCCCATGTAGGTTACTTTACCTCTCTGAGCCTCAGCAGACTTACCTGTAAAGGGACTCGTAATACCTGCCTCAGAAGATAATGTCCACACTGAGCAACTGGCTCAAAGTATGAGTTTAGGGAAGGGAAAGTACTACTTTAAGAAGTTCTATTTCTAGTTCTCATATGCTAAAACAAAGGGGAGATGCTTCTTTTGTTGCCCAGCCTCTAATGGCCTGTAAAGGTGACTCCTGAATTGCCATTTTATTTATTTCCAGAGAATGAATAGAATTAGGTAGTTCAGTTATTGTGCACGACTGAGCTGTGGTAGGGTTTGTTTGTGCCAGTAATTACTGAGCAATTGATCAATCCCCACACTCCCTATACTCATCCAGACATTAAGAAGACTGATTGATTGAGAACATCTATAATAAATTAATTAGATTGACTGTTCTGGATTCGATCAGTTGATCACCCATCACAAGGGTGAGGACAAAATTAGCCATCATGAATCAAACTTCTAAACCATCCATTCATCTGACCCTGTGGAAACAGTTTCTTTCTGTCAGGGTCTGGCTGGCAGAGAGAGTGGGTGTGCCGTCCCTGAGCGCTGGAGCAGAGTTGACTGATGGAGAGAGAGCTGGGCTGGCTCAGAGGATCATGCAGCTGGAAGAAGCAGGTTTGGGGGTACAGGGGAAGCTGAAGCTCAGTAAGGGATGCCAGGCACTGAGGGACACTTTGGCAAGAAGGGCAGAACCTCTTTAGAACAGAGGAAGAGGTCATAGACTGGAAGACTGTAGCTATTGAAGGTACTCAGTCATAGCAACAGGACCAGGTAGCCAGGTATTTTATTTATACTCTGTTTTGAAATGGGATCTTGGCCAGAGGTCTTATCAGTGGAAGAGCTTCCTGCCCCTGCTGCTGGTTCTAATGGGTCAGGACTCAGACCCAGTGGACTGAGTCTCTGACCGGAAGGTGGGATGGGCTGCTGAAGGCACTTGGCTCGGTGGAGCCCAGGGCAGAGGGCACCTCCAGGGTCCCCGTCATAAGCATCTTAATAGTCATTTGAGAACCGCAATGTGCCGGTGGTCAGAGATCGGGAAGGGACCAGAAGGAAGCAAGTCCTGGTGGGTAGACCAAGCTTCTGGTGGGTAG
Source organism: Galemys pyrenaicus (assembly GCA_019455555.1). NCBI lineage: Eukaryota > Metazoa > Chordata > Mammalia > Eulipotyphla > Talpidae > Galemys > Galemys pyrenaicus. Next base: position 4,976,298 of record JAGFMF010011443.1, read on the forward strand.
ACCAAGAGTCCGGGCTGAAATAAAATAGATAAAAAAGGGAACAAATCGAGGCAAACAGTAAAATTACCCCACAGTCACAAAAGACGCAGATGTACCAGCAACCTGGAGAACTGGTTCCTGCTTTATACAGATTTGTTTATTTTTGTTTGTGTTTCAGTGTTTTAATTTTGGTAAAATATACATAAGCTGTGCCATTTTTACTATTTTTAAGTTTACCAGTCAGTGGTGTTCCTTACATTCACAGTGTTGCAAAACCATCTTGGCTCTTTCTAAGATGTTTTCATCACCTGCAGTAGAAACACAATCATTAAATAGTAACTCCCCTTGCCCCAGCCCCTGAGACCGCTAATCAATTCTCTGTGTCTATAAATTTGCCTATTGTAGATATTTCATGGAAGTGGAATCCTGCAGTATTTGTCCCTTGTGTCTGGCCTCTGTTACTTCACGTCATGAAGGTTCCTCCATGTGGTAGCATATGTCAGAGCTTCTTTCTTTCTTTAAACATTTTCTTTATTGTGGTGAAAAACACACAACATAAAATTTACCATTTTAGCCTCCTTTAAGTATTCCACTCAGTAGCATTAAGTACATTCACACTGCTAGTCAACCATCACTGCCATCCATCTCTAGAATCTTTTTCATTTTCCCAAACCGAAACTTAATATTCATTAAAAAATAACTCACCTCACCCCTTTCTATCTCTGAGTTTTACTACTCTAAATGGAAGTGGAATTATCTAATAGTTGTCCTTTAGTATCTGACTTACTTTACTTAACATGTCTTTAATATGTCTTCAGTGTTCACCCACATGCCAGACTTCCTTACTTTTTAAGGCTGTCTAATATTCCATTATGTGTTTATACCGTGTTTTATTTATTCTTTTATCCATTGACTGATACTTGTTTTGCTTCCACCTTTTGGCTATTGTGAATAATATTGCAATGAACATAAATATAAAAATATCTGTTTAAGTTCATGCTTTCAGTCCTTTTGGGTTTATATCTAGGAGTGGAATTGAAGGATTATAAGGTAACTCTATGTTTAATTTTTGACGTACCACCAAACTCTTCTAGAGTGGCTGTACTATTTTTCAATCCTACTAGTAACGTATGAGGGTTCCAGTTTCTCTATAGCCTCACCAATACTTGTTATTTTTTATTATATTTTTATAATAACCATTTTAACAGGCAGGAAGTAGTCAGATGTGTTTCTTACTTCATTCGGAATTTGCAAATTTAAAGAAACCAGACCACATGTTTGAGATTCCGAAAGCCCAGTCCTTAGGTCAGTGAGATGTGGTGAAAACCTCCAGTCCGGGAGCTCACCAGCTCTGTGTCCCAGAGGTTCACGGGGTCTCTCTTCCTTCATACCTGAAATGTGAATAATAATATCCATCTCAAAAAGACCTGGCTAAAATGAAAAATGAGCTTTCTGTAACACTTTGTGTCTGGTAAGTAGTGCTATCTGCTATAATTAAGTCCCCAAATCTCCCAGCTTCACACAATAGAAGTATATTTCTAACTCAGTTGAAGTCCCAGTAGGGCATTCCTGATAAGTGGGCAGCCTTCTGGAAGGTCATTTGGAGGTCCAGCTTCTAGCTAGAGCCTTCTCCTAGCTTCTAAATGCTGAGAGACCAGGAATGGAGGAAAAACAGGAGTGTCAGACACAAGAGGGTAGCATGGCTTGACCTGGATCTGGCATACCCTGTTTCTTCTCCCAACTTCAGGAGCTAGAACTTGACCACCTGCCCCACCTACCTATAGCGGAGGTGGAGATTGGGATACGAATTCTTCTCTGTTCCCAGGGAAGAGAGGGGAAGGTTTGATGATCAACTAACCACCCCAACCACATTATTAAATTGCTAGTCATCAATGCACATCTCTTTGGTGTGTGCGGGGAAAGCCATTAGCATCCTAAGCCCTGGCATGTCTGTCTAGAGGATAACTGACCCTGTAAGTGGAGACTTGCACACAGTTAGAGGGGTATCAGCTCCCTTCTCACGGGGCAGGCCCGCACCTGGAGTGCTCTTGTGTGGGTGGGCCGCTGGCCTGCCAGTCCTGTCCAGGGTGTCCCAATGAGATACACACGGGGCAGTCACAGATTTGCTCCAGTTGTCCCCCTCTTGAGTCTGGAAGAATTCTCTGTCCTCCAGGTGGCCTCTGGGTTTGGCTGAGGAAACTTTGTTCTGCCTGACTGAGGGAAGTTTGGATAGAGGACATGAGAATTAAGAGCCTTTGGGCCAAACCCAGTCCACTGCTGAGACAGCGGAGGTGCCAGCTGAAGAGAAGAGGTGAAGGAGGAAGCGCAATTTGAGCTAATAAATCTGGAGGGATTATCCAGCTACTAATGAACCCAGGGAGATTTGCAATCACAGCCTAATAGAAAAGATAAAATCACCTTAATCTATTGTCAGGGAGCGCAGATGGGCCCTGTGCCAAAGAGGGGAGCTGCCGCCTTGGCGGGGACAAGTGGAGATTTAAGGTTAAGGTTCAGAAGTCACGCGGTGTCAACGAACAGCAGCAAATAACTGGGCAGCAGAAGGCGGAGGCTGTGTGGTATGCAGGGGACCAGGGCCGCCCGGTCTCACGGCAGCATGGCTGACTGAATGTGCCGCCCACCCTTCCGTTGCTGCAGCCCAGGCAGGACGGGAACCCCAGGTTCTTGGCATTGCCCCTTGGTGGAACACGGCTGCCATTTATGGGGTGTCTAGAGAGGCAGCAGGCACCTCGTAGTTTCTTCTTGGAGACTCTAGAAATGGCTGGGCAAGGGCCAGGTGCCATGCTGGAAGGTGTCGGGAAGGGTCCCACCAGCAGAGGCCTCGTCAGGACTGGCACTTAAGCCACTGTGACCAGGAGTCACTAATGAGGTGGGTGACGTAGTCATGGCAACAGTTGACACGTACGGGGTGCCTTCTCCATCCAAGGCTGCATCCTGAGCGCCTCTCAGCGTCGTTCTCCTGAAACCCCACAACAGCGGTGATGAGGATGGTGCACGGGTGAATCAATGGTGGGAAGTCTTGGGGGACTACACCTGCGAGGAGGAGGCAAACACTGTACAATAATATGCATATTCTTGTAAGCGATAGATAAATGAATTATATTAAATACAGCTAATTAAATTCTATTAAATAAAATACATATAAAGCCGTTATATTAATAAATAAAAAGCCCCTCTCGCAGAAGGCACCGTTTACCCCCGTCTTAGAAAGGAGCCAGCAGCGTGTCGTAAAGTTTTGGTATCTTGTTCCAGGTAGTGGAGCCGCGTCAAGAATCCAAGCATTTGGGTCTTAGCCACAGGGCACCACTGTCTTTATGTAGGCCACTTGCTTCTCCTCGCTGGGCTTCCGTGTCTTCGTCTGTGAAATTATGAGAGCTCTGATGGATCTTTCTGCCCTGGAGTTGTTTCATGAGGGTGTCTCTTGGAGAGAGGGGGAATGATGCTCAGACTGGAGGGCCCACCTGGCCTGTGCAAGCCACTTCCACTCTCCCAACAGCCACTCGGATTCCCAGACAGTCACCAGGTCCCGCTGAGTCCAGCAGAAAGAGCCCTCCATGCCCTGCGCTCTGCCTTGCTTGGACAGGAGGGACAGAGCAGTCCGTTTTGCTTCTCTAGATTCATGTGCTTGTGGAGCTGACCAAGCCTGTGTTTATTTTCCGGAGAGTTCCTCCGATTGGCCATCAGCACTTGAAGTGGCCTCATTGTTCCAGAGCAAGCAGGGCAAAAAGAACCAGTTGTTCCAGAGGAGGTGGGCATGCTCGCCTGCCTGCTCTCCCACGCTTCTCTGTGCGAGGCGGCCGTCTTCTTCTTAGACATCAGTTCTTCAGGGGGGTCTCCCTGACATGCCACTAGGGTGATCTGTAACATTCATCTCGGGTGGAAATTCCTTCTCGACCTCACCCCTCTGCTAGACTTTGAACTTCAGAAAGGCAAGGCCAAGTCTGTCTTGTCCACCGGTGAAACCCCAGTGGGCTACTAGTACACAGTGGGCACTCAATAATCACTGAGTGAATGGGCGAGCACTTCCCAGCATAATCAGTTTCTTGGAGTAGGAGGGCCAGTCAGGTGAGACAGCGCACAGCCAGCAGGAATGCAGCTCATCTAGACTAAGCCCATAAGCTGGAGCACTGCAGCTCAGAGGGGCGCTAGACCCAGTGCCCCTCTCCTGAGGCTGGCTTAGGGCCCGCATGGTCACTGCTCAGTCTGCAGTGCTCTTCTTCCGTCCTAGAGTTACGGACGTGCAGGAGCACAAAGGGAGGCTCAGAGCAGAGTCCAGGTGACAGGATGTAGGGGGTGCTGCTGCCTGAGGGCACTGTTCTCACCTCAGGCCCACGGTTGGCATAAAGAATGGCCATTGAGGGCCTCCTGGTGGCACAACAGGTTGAGCGCCGCACTGTGAAGCAACCGCCCGCATGGAGCAGCAGACCTCTCCTGCCTCACCTGCTGCTCCCCTTAGAGTGTATTTCGGTCGATCTGCCTGTTCTGCTCCCCACTCTGTCTCTGGTGACTCCTCTCGCCTCCCGCGCCTCTGGCCTATACCTCAGCTCTTGTGTGCATAAATAAGTAAATCTTTAAAAAAAAAAAAAAAAGAATAGCCATTGAGGGACCTTCCTGGTGGTTCAGGGGTTAAAGTCTCAGTACTATCAAGCTGTCACCAGCCATTGCGACATAAGTTCGATCCCTGGCCAGGGAGCTGATCCACATAGTGCAGCAGACCTCTCCTGTCTCACCCACTGCTCTCCTCAGCAGTGTATCTAAGTAGATCTGCCTGTCCTGCTCCCCACTCTGGTGAATCCTCTCATGCCTTGCACCTCTGGCCTACACCAGAGTGCATACAGTTCTTGTTTGCATAAATAAATAAGTCTTTAATAAAAAAAAACAAAAGAATGGCCATTGAGTTAGGAAGTGGCACAGTGCAAAGACTGTCCAGCTGATGGTGTTAAGTGGCCTGTCACCTGGGCTACTTCCTCTGCTGGTACCCGGCACCAGATTATCAAGGTCATTATAAGATGGCCTGGTCCTGTCCACTGTCCCCAAGCCATGGCCCATGGGGGTGGATGGGCCACATGACTGTGTGGACACAGGGCAGAAACATGGTGTGATAGAGGCAGCCAGGACCTCAGGTGAGAGGGGACTAGGACTTGAGTCTGGGCCTGCCTCGACTAGATGTACACGCAGTAGCACGTCACTCAACTGCAGAGGCTGTGCGAGCCCTTTTGTAAAATGGGCATGAGAATTCCGGTAACGTCATTTTGCAGAGAACCTGGAAAGTTTCAGCCCTCATGGAGCTGCTCGAAAAGGGTTCCCTTCCCTCCCTCTTCCCCACCTCCCTGTTATTTCCATCCTTTTGCCTCAGCTTACTGATTTATTGCCCCTAGCTTTCCAAAACTCCAAAGCTGTTAGAAACAGTTCACAGTTGTCCCTGACCTCATTGCAACTACAGTCGCTTAACCACTCCCATATCTTGAAGTCTTTTACTGAGTACACTACACACACACACACACACACACACACAGGCACACACCGCACATGCACACGCACAGCTGGCCAAAAGCTACAATCCATCAGTCAGACAACTTCCTAGTGCTATAGCAATTGATTCTAAAGTGTAGTTTATTGTAAAATTATTAAGACTATCCACATATTTCACCTTTATTGAGCCTTTTAGGAGAACCACTCTGCATAATACAGTACACTTTGGTGAATAAATATGTTTTTAGTGCAACTAGGAGAAGAGTAATGAATGAAATCTCCCCATGTGTCTGTCTGAGCTTCCAAGGTATCGGCCCCAGCAAATGCAAACCTGGTCACGAGGCAGATTGGGCCGTGACAAATGTCTCCTGGGCATCTGCGGGTCCAACGGCATCTTAAGGTAGAGATTGTACCTCAAAATTGTGCTCTTCAAAGCTGCTGACCCTCATGTACCTGTTCTCTGAACTAGGCCCTGGGTGGAGGGGGATGTATTCAGGAGAGATGGCAGGGAGAATTGGAAGGTGATTTGAGAGACCTTGATGAAAGAGTTATTTTTTGCATTTGCCTTTTGGGAAATTGTGGCTGACAGCTGGAAGCCCCTCCGTCCAAATTATAGGGCTATAAATCACTAGCAAGTCGTGATGAAGCAACTCCCCTATATAAAGCACTACAATCAACTATACTTATTCATCAAACATTTATTAAGTGCCTACTGTGTGCTGAGGAATACAGCAGTCACATAGTGTGGCTCAAAAGTTCTCTGTCTATAAATGTGAAGTGGAAGCCCAGAGAAGGGGGCGTTTAGTGCTTCTTTGGGAGCCTGGGAGAGGTTTACAAGTGTCACTTCCTTGGAATTGTTTATTGAACGATGGTAAAAATGAAAATGTGAGCATGACATGGTGCCAAGGTATGCGATGGGCCTGAGAAAGACCATGGTGCCTGCTCTGGCCGGAACAAAGGGGCCAGAAAGCAAAGGAAGGTTCTGCTCAGACATCCCATCTGCCTGCAGAGTCGCCCGACATTTTCAGCACTGGTGCTGGCATCAGCAGGTCAAGATTTGGTCTTGGCTGTCCTGTTACCTGTCCTGTGACCTTGGACTAGTTTTTCTCCTATGGGGGGTACACTGGAGGCTCACCAGACACCTGTCAGTGTTGAGATTCTGTGTCTTCATGAGGGGGATGAATACCTAACAAACGACTGGGAATTCTCCTGTCCAGTTTGTTTCCCCGTGAAGTGGGTGGCTTCCCTCTCTGTGGTTTCCTCTCTGAGGAATAAGGCCGACTTATTCCTCCGACGCCCTTGCTGTCCAGACCCCACTCCCATCAGGTAGGACTGCACCCCTCTTGTGAGCTGTCTGGTCTCTCACTCCCTCCTGCCAGCAAGTTCCTGCCCTGTGCTCTGTGCCCAGCCCACCTCCGCAGAGCCCCAATGGATGACAGGCTCCCTGACCTCACAGGCTAAGGTATGCCAAGGTGGTAGTGGCTGATGACAGCAACGAACTCGGAGGGCGCTTGAGAACGTCTAACTGGATCTGACGTTGTGGGAACATAACTGAAGAGAGAAAGTGACTTGCCTAAGTAGGTGATAGGCAAAGCCAATTTTGCCCAGCCAGGAGTCTGCCCGTCACCATGAAGCAGGCTCAGCCTGGCCTCCGGGCTGGTCCCTGCCCCGCTGGTCCCCATTGGAGGGCCTTCTGGCCGTGAGAGCTGGAGCAGGAACGCTGCAGGGAGCTGTGGCAGCTGCTGGGGTTCAGAAGACAAGAGGCGCAACTGCGGACGGCAGGTAGGGGACAGGTGGCGTAGCTGACTTCAGCAGGAGCCTTGGGCAACCCTGGGCCGGCAGGCTTGCTCCTGTGCTCTGCCCACCGCTTTCATCACCAGCGTCTACAGAGGGCCACTGCTCCTCAGCTTCTAAAAGTTCCCCTCCCCTGACAGTTCCTGGTACAGAGCCCTGGATCGGGGGGCATTTGAATCAAGCCACTGCCCATCTTGGCTACTCACCGAGTCCTCTTGAACAAGGGAGGTCAAAACGGTGTCGTCGATGGGCCTCGCCCCTTGGCAAGACCAAGTGACCAAAAGAATCACCCTGAGCTGCCGGGAGGCATCTCCAAGCACTGCCATCTCTGAAATACTGTTTGGTCTGTTCATCTTTTCTCTACCCGTAACAAGTTCGTCTTCACTGGGAGTGGCAGTGAGGCATTGTCAGTTATCCTAGAAGACGAGCCAGGGACCAGTATCAGAAATGCAGGATCATTGAGAATGGAAATGACCCAATTAGGCCTTTATCTCTCCCAGAGCTTGGGTGGGGTCGGGGAGCCCAGCACCTGCGCCTCACAGTGAGATCTAATTATTAAAAGTGAGGCAGATATGCTTGATGCCTAGCCACGTGGGGAGGGGGCATGAGTGTAGAATGAATATCGCCAGGAAAATCAATAGACAGTGAGGAGTATTCAATAGCAGGTGTTGAGACCCTGGTGGAGGTGAAGAAACTCTGCTTCGCGTCAGAGGAACCAATTATCAGACAACCCCTTTGCTGATGTTTGACAAATGTGTGACAGTGAGCCCAGGCCCCACGGGGCTCCCGAAGAAGCGTGAGGTATTTGTGTATTATCCACTTAATAGAAATTGAAAGTCATTCCTTGCATCTGCCTGACACATGTACACACACTTCTTCTCTCACACACACTGTCTCACACTCTTCTCTCTCTTTATTCACATATTCACACAGCACGTACACTCACACACCTCCTCACACTAACTCTTATACACATTCACTCTTATACCCACATTCACAATCTCTCATTTTCAGACACACATGCACCCTCGCACACCCACTTCACACTCACGTGCACGAACTCTCGATCTCATCTGTAACTTTGTGTGTTGCTGACTTGGTACACCAGGCTGCAGATGAAATAAGTCAAATTGAAATAAGAACTAGGCTTCAGGGACTACACTGGTTCAATATCTCTGAAAACATAATAGAAACGTCCCCTCTACCTCTAACTGTTCCAGGCCTGCTGTTTAATGGAGCTCTTGGACGGGGGAGACCTGCCTTGACCTCTGGCACAATTGTGTTAAAGAGTCAGAGATCCCATTAAGCCAGTGAGAGATGCCTCAGCCTCCCCTACTGACCAGGGAGCCAGCAATTCCCAATAATACACAGTCAAACATCCACCCATTGCTACACACTGGCGTGGTAATAATACCCTCTCCCAAGTTCTGAGTGCCAGCGACGTGCCAGAGGCCACAGAAAGCACTTTGTGTTCAAGATTTTTAATCCTTAAAATGTCATTACAAGGGAGGTGTTCTAGTTCTACAGACAGGAGCGTGAGACCCAGAAAAGTTTGAGGACTGATTCTAAGATTAGTCAATCAACACTTGAGAATTTGCCCTTGACCTCCTAGCCCATATCTTTTCTTCAGACTGGTCTTTATGGCTCCTCCTGTGCTGTATTATTTTCTGTTGTTGGGTGACAAGTTACCACAGTCAGTAGGTTACACCAATGCCGGTTATTAGCTCACAGTTCTGGAAGTCAGATGTCCATCTTGGCATGGCTGTTTCTGCTCAGAAGAATCAACGTGGTGGCCAACTGTTCTCCTCCAGAGCTTAGGGCCTCTCCTGGCTCAGTCCTGTGGCTGGCAGAGTTCACATCCTTGCAGTTGCAGGATGGAAATCTCTGTTTTCTTTTGAGCTCCTGACTGAGGCCCACGCTTAGCATCTAGAGGCCACTCTGTGGTCCTTGTCATGACCCGTCCTTCTCATCAACAGAGACCCTCCCTTGAGTCAAGTCCTTTGACTTGCTCATCTGCAGCCATCCAGGCGAAACTGTCTTTAGAGGACTCATGTGCTGAGGTCAGCTCCACCTGGATAATCTCTCTCTTTTAAAGTCAACCAAGCCATGTAGCATAACCAAATCATGGAAGGAACATACATCATAATCACAGTCCTGGGGGTTGTGTGTGTGTGTGAGAGAGAGAGAGAGAGAGAGAGAGAGATGTGTTTTGGTGTTCATCTTAGATTCCTGCCAGCCAATATGCCAACTGTGCAAATTACCTCTCCATACCACCTGAGAGGATGGGCAAGGAAAGATCTAGTAAGAGAACCAGGAAGAAGACACAGAGACTCAGGGCAGGGAATCTTATACCCCTTAACAACAGCGACGATAGGCCCAGGTTCTGTCCAGTCCTCTCTGAGACTCGGCACCCAACAGTGGTCTGCAAATAAGCCCCTGAGAGGAAACTGAGAGCCAGTACAAAGGGGGAAACAGACCACTTGGGACTTCTACAGCCCCCCGAGGTTCCTGGTGCTGAGGAATCTGTACCCTGCTGAGAGAAATGTTTGGGATTTAGTGAATGTTTGGAAAGCATAGGCAGACTAAGGATAAAAGACATTATAGCAAATCGCATTATTATTATTATTACATTCTAAGTGTTATTGTATTACAAGCATCATTAGGAGAAGCAAGTGCTGTTATTATTAAGCAATCCAGCGTCTCCTCCCCAGCATCAGGCTCCAGTCAGTGTCAAAGGCATCAACAGCTCAATTAATCACCATCTGAGGCTTCCTCAGCTCTGTCTTAGAGGTGCTGACAGTTCACGTTCACAGCCCAAGGTAAGCGTGAGGTCTGTTCTTCCCCAGGACGTAGTGCGAGGCGGATGCCTCGCCTGTGAGTTTGAGAGCACAGTTCTTACCTTGGCCAGGAGTTAAGGTCTTGCTGAAGCCACCTCTGATCCCTTGCTCAGGGCCCTGCACTCGCTCCTCAGGACTCTCGCGATCAAGTCCAAAGCATCCTCTTCTGAGTTGACTCACTCGCACTGCCCACCTGCCATGGCTCCCCCCAGCCAGAGACTTGCTGTTCCCTGTGTGCCCCCCTGCACGCCCCTGGGGGCGCTTCAGCACCCTGGCTTTTGTCTGGGAAGCCCCTCTTGCCCCCTCTCCAGCTGACTGACTCCTGCTCCTCTTTCAGGCCTCACCTGGCAATTAGCTCTCAGCAACGTCATGGCGTTCTGATAGGACCCCCTTTATCGGCGCCCCGGCACCTTTGACTCTCCACTCTTCAGCCCATACCGCCTGCTTGCCGCTAAGTGTAAGCCCCTCGAGGGCAGGGATGGGTTTGCTCAGGTATTTCTGGTCCGTAACACGTGTCCCAGAGGAGATGCTTTTATTTTTGTGGAATGAATTGAGGCAGAAGTGGCCACTATCTGAAGAATCCCTTGTTTTGTACATTTCTTAAGCCCCTGTGGGGGCCCATCTGAGAGCTGAGAGGCCTGTTCCCACATCGAGAGCTGTCTCAAGCACGTTGGAGCAGCCAGAAGCCCTGCCCTCCGGGGCCCGTTGTTTGGTTCTGCTGCAGAGGTGGGCGTTGGGCTGTGGGTAAGAAGCGAAGGCTGCTGGTTGTCAGTGTTGCTCAGATTCTGTCCTGGCTCCTTAGATCCCCGGTGGGGTGGGCGTGGGGGCAGTGCCTTGGGCCCCTACATGTGCCTGAGGCTGATGAGTTGAGACCTGGGAAGTAAGAGGTGTAGGCCTGTAGGGTCAGAGAACAATCAGGTATTTCCACCCTCCCACCACTGTGATGACGGACACCTGCGGTGCTGCGAGCATTCCAGGGTGGGCATGCGCAAGTGGGCGCACCTGAGTTGGACACGGGCTTAAATGGGCGGCGTCATGAGGACGCCAGAGCCAACGGGACCGACAGGACGAACGAGCAGCAAGAGTACTGACCAACGCGAGTGAGAGCGAACGAGCAGCAGCAGCAAAGCAGCTGAGAGGGTGAGATGCACCAGGGGTTGGGAGGCCTGCTAGCCTCCCGGCCCCCCCGGCTCCCATGCCTGCCGTGTACCTGGCCACCTCTGACAATAAAAAGCATAAAAGCCACCGAGGGCTCCAAGACTCCCCTTCCCTGACCCATCTGCTAAGACCCATCCCGAACCTTGCTCCTGTGCCGCCTTTCCTGCCGCTCCAAGGCCCCATGTGTAGACTGGAGGTCTGACTGGTGGGCCCTGAGCACAGGCAACCCCAGAGGTGGGGAGTCGGTGGGAAGCAGCCGGCAGGAGGCAGCAGCTGTGCACCGACCGTCCTGAGTGGACACACTGCCCACCACTTCCCATGTCAGTTTGACCCACTGAGGTTTCCGCTTCCCAGTGAGTGCTCTGTATTCAGTCCCAGAGGCACAGAAGCTTCTTCCAGGTACAAGATGAACAGTCGCAGCTGCTGGGGGTAGAATGGTCCTTCCTCCTGGCCTCTGCCTTTCCATTCCTGGGAGCAGTGACTCAAATCTGCACCAGCCATCCCACCTGAAGGGCATTTGCAGGTGAACAGCAGTTCATTTAATCATTGTAGCTGAGCTTTTGCTGAACGGAAGTGCCTGGGAAGTACAGGGAGGGAATAGAGCCACGAGCACCCCAGAATGGGGTCTGTTTTGAATTCTTATTTGTGGACTCACGTTGGGGAAGGGAAGCAAAGAAGGGACAGAGTTCCTGCGAAGAAAGGATGTGCATGTTCAGGTCATGAGGATAAATGAATAGGAAACACACAGGGAGAAGGATCCAGTAGAGTCCGGAGCCAGGAGGTTTAGGACCCAATCTCCCATTAAATGGAGTTTGCACACAGGTATGAATTAGCCTCCCAGCTGCTACTTTCTTCAAAGACCTATTACACAAGAAGCAGTCGCTAAGCCTAGAGCACATGCTTTGAAGCAGATAAATAGACTGTTACCACCCTGAGGCAGACTTGGGGTAGGGGGGAGGATGGAAGGCTACCCGAGAGATTCTGGGCTCCTGGTGGCTCCAGGGTTTTTCCGAGAAAATCTAAGAGGAGACTGAGATGGGTCTGGGACCTGGTAGAGACCAGACCCTGGGTTTCATGGAAAAATGAATGGATATAACATCAAGAAGAGCCTCCGAAAGCTGAGAGGACCATGCTGTCCCTGGCATAAGATGAGGGCAGCCTGAGGGTGCTATCTTCCTAAGTGCATTCAGTCAACAGCTTTGTCTTCTTTCAATGGCCTGTGCCCCAGGGGAGATGCTGGGAACTTAAGTACATTTGCCTTCAGTAGCACCCAGCTCTTGGGTGGAAGCTTTTTGAACCCTGAGCTTGCCTAAGTGATGATAGGTATACCAGCAGCTACAGTGATGGTACAGTTGAGGCCGTGGTCAGGTCTGCTAGAGGAGGTCAAGGTGAAGAGTGAACAAGGGCTAGATGGGAATCAGAGAGTGTAAAGACATGAATGTCTAGCCAAGGAGTTTGCTTTTGTCCTGTATGCATTGAACGGGGAGAAGTAGTCATGATCATATGTGTAGTCTAGAAAAATCCTTCCAGCAATAGCCCAGAGAAGGAACTTGGAGACATGCCAGACCAGAGGAAGGGAAACAACCAGATCGCAGTCCAGGAACAAGCTGGTGAAGATCTGAATGGAGGTAGATACACTCTGGATGGTAAGCAGGGGACAGAGTGAAGCAATGTTAAAGACATAAAATGTTTTCTAGAAACAGTGAATGAGTGTGTGCATGCAAGAATCCTTGAGATGGGGAGCACAAGAGAATGGAGAAAGTGGAAGAGATATTCCGAATACTAACTGAAATGATGGGTGAAAAATGGTCACGTTCACTAATAGGCCAGCAAGGGAGAAGGTTAAATTGGAGTGGAAGGATAGAGTTCAAGTTCAGGGTAGTCTTCAGGATATCGGCTACCATTCTAGTTTCACAATAATGGCTTAAGAATTTGGAGTCTTTTGGTGTTCTCAGTACTGCTGGGGTGAGAACAGTAAGCATTGTCTGTCATTAACAACCTTAGTGATGGGACTGGGATTTCTCATTGGTATTGTGTCTCCTGGCGACCTAGCCCAGTGCTGAGTACACAATAGGAAGAAATGGAAGAAACACTCGTCTTACATGCCAGGTATCCAGATGTTAATCCCACATCTGAGAACCTCAGTGTTTTCTTCTCCCAAGTGAGAATATAAACAAAGCTTGTCTTCTTCACCTCTAAGCGTCTTGTGAGCTAGGTAAAACCATCTCGATGGAGGGAGGTAGTGTCATGCTCAATAATAAGTGACTGTTGAATAAATGGCTTGTGATTTGGGTGGGAGAAGGCAGCTGGCCTCTCCTCCCAAGCAGTGAGGGGCCAGGGCTGGGCATGGAGCAGAGAGAGTCAAAGGCTAAGTCTTGGATGAAAGCAAGCAAGAAGCACGCAGCTGTTTGGAAAAGCACTGTTAAGAATAAGAACCAGTTCTGTAGTGAAGTGTCTGCAGAGAAAGACAGCCAACACCCAGCTGGGTCCAGGTGGTAGAGCCTGGAGAGATTCCAGAATTCCTAGAGGCATCGGAGGGCACCTTTTGTTGGTTGCCTGTGGTCCTGGCAGGAAGGCAGCTATTAAGGTTCTGGGCCAAGGGGGGCTTGTATAGGAGCAAAGAGACCACCTTTGTGGCATCATGTGGTTGGTTACATGAAGGCTCCCTCCCCACGCTGTCTTCCTCATTGCCTGTTAATGATGCCTGAAAGTGCATGCAAAATGCATTCATTCCATGAGCTATTTTATTGTCGCTACTAATAATACCAATAACCAGTCTACGCAGCGCTTTCCTATATATTATCTCTCTTAAGTCTCACAGCAACACTATGAAGTGTTATTTCCCCCATTGTATAATGAGGAAACTTGTCTAATTAAAAGAGATAAAAATAAAGAGATTAAAAAAGTAAAAAACAAAGATTGAAAGGAATTTCAAGGAGGAAAATCTAGGACAAAATACCGATAGACAGTCTATGATTTAAAATGTTGTAACTCCAAATCCATACCCACTCTTTCTTGCACAGTGATTCTCTTAATCATTTAATTAAACCAAAGGACCGGCTTTGGGTTTCACTTCTTTTCTTGAGGCGCTAGGATTTAGCAATAAGGGAGACAGTCTATGCCACCTTCAAGGTCACAGGCCAACAGAGAAGCAGCCTTTATGGCGCAAGGATGGAGCCCATAGGAAGGTTTTACAAGGCATGTCTATGTCGGCTAAACACCTGAGCAGAAGCCAGCCAAGTTCGTGTAGCTGCATCTGGCCGCCTGCTTCCCTGTGCGTCCTGGGCGCATACATCTTTAATTATTCCGCATCTATCTCTAATTCCTCCCCAACTGCTGCACCCTGATATTTGCTCTTGTTCCTTCTTTGGGTTCTTCGTGGAGTGAGGCCAACCTCAGCACGCCCGTGTTTTCAAGATCACTTTTTGCCTACTCAGTCTGGACCCCACACCCACAGGTTTCCCTTTGTAATTAAGATCCTTCTCACGCAGAGAATTAACTCAGTTTCCGTCTTCTCTCGACTCATTTAGACTACCAGTGTTCACTGCATAGCCACAGATCTCAGCTGACTACATTTAGACTACCAGTGTTCACTGTGTAGCCACAGATCTCGGCTGTCTTATAGTCGAGTTGAGTATGCTAATATCACCTGTAACACAACTTAGCCAGATTACACTTAGCACAATTACAGTGAACTTGTAATGCCCTTGACCTTCAGTGCCCTATACACTGAGGCCATAAAGGGGTAAGTGATACAAGAACACAGTGCACTGAATGTGGGTTTGAATCAGACCCTTTGTTCACAGCTGTGTGGCTTGCCAGTCATGTTACCAATTGGGTGTCAGTTCTTTGAGCTCTACAGTGACAATAACTCCCATGTCACGGGCTGTTGCAAGGTTAGACTGAGCCTGTACATGAAGAGCTGACTCCTTCCAGGCATGCAGTCAGTGATCAGTAAGTTGTAGCAGTTATTATTACTAGCGTTATTGCTTTGTTATAATTATTTATGGTTGGGAGATCTGGAACGTCAACTCAAGCCTTCTGTCTCAACACAAATAGCCACAGCAAGCAATTAACACCTTATGGTGACTTATTTAGCAAAACTTTTCTCATTTGACAAGTAACTAAGAATAGCTTTTGGTAGAGTCAGGGGACAGGAGAGGGGAGAGGAAAAGCCCCCAGACCAGATAGATGCCTTTTCATGGCCTATCTGTAGCCTGGGGAGCAAGAGAATGGGGGGCATACAGGATGGGGTGCACTGGAAATAAGACCCATACATAAGGGCCCATTAAGCACCAGTTGCTTTCCATGGTCTATCACTGCGAGATGAATGTTCTTCTTTATTAAGAGAGCAGACTGAAATTCAGAGAGTGTGCTGACCTGCCCGTCAATATGTGACCAAAATCAGGATTGCCAGGACTGTCTTATTTCCACACCTGTGTTCTTTCTACTACATCCAGCTGTCTCCAGATGCGGTTGCCACATTGCTCAGTTCTAGGGGGCGCCACTCACATTACCATCCACACCTGGGAGCTGTGCAGGGCTAAGTGGTGTGTCTTCTGAGAGCACAGGTGCCCTCTCAGTGAACAGACTGTTGTAAAGGAGAAATGGTGAATGTCTCACCTAGTGGGATGGAAAGAAGGGAGAGATTCAAGACTTTCAGAGAAAGATTTGGTAGGATTGACAAGGGACTGGATGTGGAGTAATTAAAGATTCGATCTTGGTCTTTTCTGTGCCCCTTGGCTCTCCCAGATGGCCATCTGCTCTGTTTGTTCTTCATCCTGGTTCTCTCAGTGTGAAATAGAATGTACTCCCTTTGGGGATGGGGACCTTAGGAGAGCCCTTCCTGGGTCATTTTTTTGAAGACTCTACCCAACCAAGACTTCCTCCCTTCCTGTCACTTCAGTTAAGGTCACTGCCAGCCAGGCAGTGTGGGTAGCGGAGATGACAGCATAGGGAAGCTGAGCCAGCCAGGAGTGCGACTTAGAGCTTGTGGGCAGCAAAAACCAAATGGCCTTTGCTCCCCTCCCATCATGAAATTTGCTGATATTGTGAATGCTCCCTTTCAACAAAATGTCTCCACTCTTTGATTTGGGGGTTATGATACCTGTTTCCCTGAATCCTTAGAATAGTATTACCCAGACTCTCTTGTGTAAAACACTGCTGTGACGCATTTGTGGGTGGGAGGGGAGAAAGCATTCCATGGTTAATGTGTTTCCAGTGTTCTGGGTTAAACAAAATTAAAGAAGCTGTTTCACTGTAAGACTTTTTAAGCCTTTAATGTGCTATTGGGCATTATGAATCTTGAAAGGGGGATGTAACATGCAACGTTTTCTAACCTAATTTCAACATGGAACCTTGTTGGTTTTTTAACATCCCTAGGAACCTTGTTTGTTTTTGTTTTTTTTTTTTTTTTTTTTTTTTAACATCCCTAGAAAAACTCAAGTCCTGATGAACACGCTTCGGGAAATACTGACTTAGAAGGTTTTTTGTTGTGTCGAACCTGGCAGTGATTACCTGTTTCCCATATCTGTTTAGAAAACAGCCAGAGAGTCTAAGTTTAGACATAAAGAAGCATTTTCTAACTGTGAGGCCTAGGGAATAGATCCTAGAATGTCCTGGGAAATTAGAAGACATTACCCCCTTTCTTGTCCTTTTACATGCTCTCCCATGAGTCATTATAAATAGGATGATTTATCAATGAAGATCCTGGATCTTTTTATCTTAAGGGGGCCTTTGAAAATAGGATATAATTGAAGGATAAAGAGGTAGGAATTAAAAGGCAAGAAGACAGACTGGCTGACTTCTAGATGGGCTGTCTCCAAGTGTCTGTAATTAACTCATTCATTCTTACTCTGCCCTCAGCATACTTTTAAAGGAAACACCCCCTCCCCTTACTCAAATTTCTAAGACCTCGTGGTATTTCAGTGACTGTCATATTGTGAGCCCTTTTCTATACCAGCTATAGTGCTAAACCTTTTCCATGCATCGTCTTTGTTTCTTAACATAACCAATGAGGTTGTGGTCATTGTTTCCATTTTATAAAGTGAGGATCTGAAGCCAGGGTGGGAGGGGGTAAGGGGTGGAAGGCTAAGGGGGGGGGGGGGTTTAAAGGTCTTCCTTAAGGTCAAACATCTGCAGGGAGAGGTGCGGGGGAGGGGCTTGTGATCTGAACACCAAAGCCCTTATCCACTTTATTCCCCCTTCTGCCTGCTGTGAGTCTGTAGGTATCCAAGACATCAGGGTTTCATAGCGGCCTCCATCCATCAGATCGTGCTCGAGGGGAGAGGATAGAGGGGTGATGAGCTGCCCACATGGAGAAGGCCGCCAAGGGAGTGGGGCTATCCTCCAGCTCCCCGCATACCAGCTAGACTGGTGAGGCTCCTGGGCTGTCCTGCAACACCTGGCTCTGTGCCCAGCCACCTCCCCTCTGCCAGCTGCAGCTCTACTCATTAGCCATCTGCCCCCTTGTGCCTGCTGATAGCCCACAGCGCATGGGCAGCTGCCCTGGTAGAGACAGGATACTATCAGCTTAGGAATCAATATATTCTCGGGCACATCCGTGTTCCCTAGTGGGAATGTGGCAGGATCCAAAATACACCGAATCCTCGTCTGACTCCACACAGTCAGGGGTTCCCAAGGAATCTCTGCAACTTCAGTCTGCAAGCTACAGCTAATGAGGCTGTGCTTTGGGCAGGGGAGTCCAGGCCCATGGCCGGAGGCCTTGGCAGTGGCAGTGGGTGTGAGTGAGGAGGCCTGTGACATGCCAGGGGCCTGGAGGAGCTAAGTTCTTAAGAAAAGGAGCCCCCTGAAGGAAAGCAGTGCTCCATCTGTCTTGTCAGGCTGAGTGGCTAATGGTTAGTCCTGGGGGCTCTAAGTACCTTGTGCCTATGGGGTGCAGAGCTGTGTACAGTCTCTTGGCATAAACTTGTGATAGATGGGGCCTGAGTGTGCAGAAATGATCTGGCCCACAGGAAAGCAGTGTTCCAGGAGCGTGCCTTGGCGAGCCGAATCATGCAGCCAGGGGTCCCTGTGGAGGACCAAGGTGGGCCTTGGAGGTTGAGGGCTATGAGCTCAGCCCTGCCTGAGGACGGCAGTTCTTCTTCCTAGGACTCTAACTGGCCTCAAGGGACTCACACCTGCAGGTGCTGGCTTGCTGAGCGCCACTTGGCCGCAGCCAGGTGATTGGATTGCCAGGTGATTGGATTGCTGGCAGAATTCCTTTGAGCTTCTAAATATCATGGACCCAGATGGAGTTTCTCTGACTCCCTCATCAAAAGTTGCAGCTCTATCTGAAATTATATGTATTTATTTATTTACAATCCCTCTCTCCCACTCAACCTGTAAGCACCTTGAAAGCATGAAATGTGTGTCTCTTATTCATATCCTCTGTGTCTGGAACCATATGTGACACATAAGAACCCCTTAAATATATGTTGAAAGAATGAAAAAAATCAAAGTAAACGAAAGCACAACCTGACCTGCAGGCCTTCACGTGGGGATTTTTAGAAGCAAAGTTGATTTTGCTGCTTCTCTGCCAACTGTCCCCTGTGGCCCCATTACCTATAGGGGTATAAGTAAAAGCCCCCTAGGCTGGCAACCTAGACTTCAGCCCCTGCCCACTGCATTTCTCTCCCCTCTCCCACTCCCATATCTCCTGTGTGCTAATCCAGTGGCTCCCAAACTTTAGTGTGCATAAGACTTGGGGCCTGCTGATATGCAGATTCCTGGGCCCAGCACCAGAGCATCTGTTCAGATGATATTAAGTGGGGTGCAAAAATCATCACAAAACTAAACCAAAATAAACTGTAGAAATAGGACCAAAGAAGCACTAGTTATAATAGCTAAGATATGAAAACAACCTGAATGTCCCAAAACACATGATTGGATCAAGAAGATGTATATATACACAATAGAATACTATGCAATCAAAAAGATACCTCATGCCATTTGCAGCAAAATGGGTGGAGCTGGAAGGGATTATGCTCAGTGCAATAAGAAGGAGAAAGAAATATCAGATGGTTTCACTTATGGGAAGAAAATAGGGAAGCCATACAAGGGATGAGGGGAAAAATAAAAAGACAAAACTAGCAGGCAAACTGTAACAGTCATCAGGGGAGGGGGAAGGGAAGGGCTCAGACCAGGAGGGAACAGTGTAAAGGTCTATGGTGATAGTTAACGGGGCTCCCTGCAGAGTCCCCTGAGGACAACTCACTGAAAGGGCCGCACCCTCCCCCCTACACCCTGCCTTTGTGTTCAAGGTGACCTCTGTCTCAAGTAGCTTCTGCTGCTACACATTTTCCACAGAGAAAATGCCTATATGTCCTTCAAGTCTACTCAAAGGTGACTCCTGGAGACAGTCCTGCCTCAACCAGACACATTCCCATTTTCCTTCTCTCTCCATCCAGCATGTTTTAGACTCCTTTCTTAGGAATTATTCCGTCACTCTGCTCACTCCTCTCCCCGATCTACCCCCACCCCTGCCCCCCCAACACTGCGCTCTCAGGAGACCCTCTCTTTGTTAGCTCTGGACCCTTCATGCCCATCAGAATCCAGTGTGACACCCAGGGGTGCTCAGGCCAAATTGTTCCTTTCTCTGTCCTCTAACTCTATCCTTTTTTTTTTTTAAGATTTATTTATGCATACAAGAGCTGGGGTGCAGGCCAGAGGTGTGGGGGTTGAGAGGATTCACCAGAGACAGAGCAGGGAGCAGAACAGGCAGATCTACTGAAGTACACTGCTGAGGGGAGCAGCAGGTGAGGCAGGAGAGGACTACTGGGCCATGTGGGTCAGCTCCCTAGCCAGGGATCGAACTCATCCTGCAGTGGCTGCAGATGCTTCATAATGTATTGCTTAGCCTCTTGCGCCACCAGGGAGGCCCCTAACTCTGTTCTTTTTCTGGTTGCTTTCCAGGAGTTCTCACTCCAGAGAATGGACAGCCTTGTGGATGATCGTGTCAACATCCTGGGATTTTCCATTTTCAACCAGTCGCATGCTTTCTTCCAAGAGTTTGCCCAGAGCCTCAACCAGTCCTGGCAGGAGAACTGTGACCATGTGCCCTTCACTGGACCAGCGGTAAGCAGCCCCCAGAGCCCCTCTCTGGTGCGCCTTCGCCTCCACAATACCCCTTCACTGCCGCTGAGCACGACCCTCCTGCAGTGCAGCCTTCCCTAGCCCCAGCGCGTGCAAGGATGCGCTTAGAAGTGCTGGGAGGTGGTTATGGGGGACAAGGCCTGAGAAGCAGCAGCTGTGAAGGATAACCGGTGGGGGCACCAGGCAGTGCCAGGGAGTGCTGTCTGCAAGTCTCCTGATTCCCAATGTTCTTGCTGAGAACTGCTGGGGTTTAGGATGGAAGCATCTTACCATTGGAAGGGCCTTTTAGCTGCTCTGCTTCTTCATTTCGACAGGGAAACTGAATGGCAGCTGAGAACATGGATGAGAGTAGGGATGGGGAGGTCTCATTCAAGGTCAAACACCAAAGCTCTTGGAGAGTAAAGTTGATCCGAGACACCGACTTGTCTGGTGTTCTTCCCTCTGCCCTGGCCCGCTGTCCTGCTGGGAACCCCTCTGCCCTCACCCAAGTCCTTCCTGCATACAGACAAGTGGCTCCCACCAAACTCTGCCTTGCGCCTGGTAGAAACCTCAGGATGAAAGAAGTAGTTAAGGGGTCTGTGCTCGTCCGGATCGGGGAACCAGCTAGGAGGCGGCTAGAGAGCCAGGTCATTGAAGGTGTATGGCGAGCCTCCCAACAAGGTATTTTGGATCCTGAGAACTAAGGGTCCATGGGAAGGCTTTTCAAGGTGGAGGCATCTGAAGGAAGGGCATCCTCTCCCCTCCCCCCTCCATAATGCTTTAGGGGGTGTGGTGTCAATCAGGGCCGCTGGAGTAGGCCAGGCTCTTCCCTCCCTGCAGGAGTTCTGGCCTGTCCCTGGCCTTGCCTGCAGTTATCAGTTTTCGCTCCAGTATTCTAATGAGGCACCACCGCCTGCAGAGGCTCCCAGCAGTGGGAGGAGGGAAAGCAAAACCTCTTCTCCTACCCAAACCTCCCACATGTGACATCTGGCCTAGTGGATGGGAATTAAAGGTCCCCACACCACATTTCCAGTTCCCTTTCTGAAGGTTTCGCTCTTTCACTAGTGCCCAGGACCTCAGCCGGCACCTGGGAAGCCCTTGTACCCAGTGGGACGGCTCGCAAGGACCCCACACAACAGCTTCCACAGGCCCCCACGGTGAGAGAGCGCTGGTGCTGGGGGCACAGGCCCTGGGTTCAAGTACTGGCTGGCTGTTTTCTTGCTGTGTGGGCTTAGGTAGCTGTGAAACCCTATGGGGCCGCAGATTCTTTATGGATCATTTCAGGCTAAGTATGTTTGACCCTCTTAGAAGATAAAACGGGCCATGGGTCTGTCTTCAATTTGCAGTTATTCACCGAATGAGTTTATTGAACATTCGATATGCCAGGCGTGCGGCGTAGGCATTAGCAAATATATCAGGTGGATTTTGCTAGAGGAATGCTGTGCGGTAGTCAGCCCCGAGTTCCCCAGCTGACGCAGTAAGTATTTATGTAGCTCATGCGCCTGCAGGTCAGCTAAAGATCAGCTCATCTGGGCTGGACTCTGCTGGGCATCTCAGCTCATCTGTCTAATCTCACTCACAGAATGGGGATCCATGATGTTGGCTGGCCTCTGAGGAGGAAAGGAAGGTATTCTAGAAAGTCGTCACCTCCAAGTATGTGGAAAGGGAGTTCACGGCTTCAAACAGCAACAAATCTTTCTCAAGGCTTCTCACTTTAGCAACTACCTTTTGAAAAGCGGTGTCTCTTCCTGTCTCTTTGGAGCTCAAATTCCCAGCACAAACGGCCTAGCTCTTTCTTTCATTTGCCAGGGAAGTAGAGGCGAGAAATAATCAGTTCCAGGAAACCACAGCCTGATTCTCGCTCCCCATCCAGCTTTCTAAAAAAGCTGCAGTCAGCCCCCATCTCGGTGGGGACCCGCTGTCTCTCTCCCTCTCTCTTTTTCTTCCTTTCCCTTTTTCTCTCTCCATCTTGTTCCACTGACTTTCATCTTTTTCTCTCATCTTCTCCCCATCTTCCCTTTGCACCCTCTCCCCATAACTTCCTTTCTTCTTTCTCTCCTGTACTCGCTGTTCCCTCTTCGCCCTTGACATTTTCTTCTCTCCTATTTCTTGTCCTCCTGGCTTGGGTGTGAGCCTCCTTCTCTTTTCACCTTCCCAGTCCGCAGACAGAATTGAGGGTGGAGCTGGCTGGAGGGGGAACCATAAGAGAAAGCTCGGGGCTGCCCACCTGGCCCAGGTGGCTGACA
Organism: Galemys pyrenaicus; assembly: GCA_019455555.1. Classification (NCBI taxonomy): domain Eukaryota; kingdom Metazoa; phylum Chordata; class Mammalia; order Eulipotyphla; family Talpidae; genus Galemys; species Galemys pyrenaicus. Next base: position 4,998,874 of record JAGFMF010011443.1, read on the forward strand.
GAAGCTGCCTGTGCTTCTCGCCTCAGCTCACACAAGCAGAAAGGGTGCCCTGAATGGAGACGCAGACCCACTGGTTTCACGTGTCACCCCATTAATCATGCTGCAAAGAACAAAAATCGTGGAAAATCATTAAAATTACAGATGGCGAGATTAAGTAATTAGAATTTAGGCTAAAACAGATGTTTGTAATTAAGTGTTTATTTCATTGAATAAAACCCAGATTGTAAAACTATTCTATGAGATTTTAATGCTTCCTGGCAGGGTATTTTGCTGGGCCAGGGGGTGGGGGGGTGCAAAGTTTAAGCTATAGAGACAAATGGGCATTGGGGTGCACCCTGGTAATCCAGTGATCTGGGAAGCATTGGGAGAGATGAGGGTTACAGGTGTGTGGTTAGAAGATATTTTTATTTGGGGGGTGGGGGAATATACTCAGCCACTCTGCTCTGTGTCAGATTGATTCATCTTAATTTATACAGACTCTTTCATTCCCCTAAACAATTTACAAATAGCTCAAAAGAAAATAACAATGACGAACCAAATGAAAATATAAAAACAGGAGAATTGAGCATTCCTTGCCAAGCAGCATTTTGGTGCCAAGAAAGGATTTTAAATGTGGATGGAGCCATTTGGGGGATTTAATATTTAGAAGTGACAGGGACAGGATAAGCAGAAACAAGACTGAGAGGCACGCACACACAGATGGGGAACAGGCCGTAGAAAGATGGGGAGTCATGAAAAGAAGGGGAGACGTGGACAGAACACTATTTTGTACCAGAACCGCTTTTCCCTAACTGCTGGTCCAAATGTTTTCCAGAGATGAATTAGTAAATAATAGCAGAGTGAGAAAGCAATTAGCAGACTGGAAACATGCTTATGATGGGAGCTGAAGTGAAATGGGAAAACCTGATGGAGGCAGAATGTACAGGTTCATGAACCTTCCAAGGTAAAATCAGATGAGGTGAGATTAGCGATCCCAGGAGAGAAGCTGAGGGAGCAGGGATGGGAGGTAGAGAAGCTGGAGGAGCAGGGATGGGAGGCAGAGAAGCTGGAGGAGCAGGGATGGGAGGTAAAGAAGCTGGAGGAGCAGGGATGGGAGGTAGAGAAGCTGGAGGAGCAGGGATGGGAGGTAAAGAAGCTGGAGGAGCGGGGATGGGAGGTAGAGAAGCTGGAGGAG
>JAGFMF010011443.1:5000338-5062512 GCA_019455555.1 Galemys pyrenaicus
GATGGGAGGTAGAGAAGCTGAAGGAGCAGGGATGGGAGGCAGAGAAGCTGGAGGAGCGGGGATGGGAGGTAGAGAAGCTGAAGGAGCAGGGATGGGAGGTAGAGAAGCTGAAGGAGCAGGGATGGGAGGCAGAGAAGCTGGAGGAGCAGGGATGGGAGGCAGAGAAGCTGGAGGAGCGGGGATGGGAGGTAGAGAAGCTGAAGGAGCAGGGATGGGAGGTAAAGAAGCTGAAGGAGCAGGGATGGGCAGTAAACTCCAGAGAGTTTGGAGGAGCTGAGGAGAGTCTTGGGCAGGTTCCAGGAGCCAGGGAGAGAGGATGGGGTCTGGTCATGTCTGGAGAGTGCAAGGAGCCCAAACTGGGAGAAGGAGAAGTTTGGGAAGGTTTCCGTTCAGATCTCCTCAGGCTAGACCACAGAGAGGCCCCTCAAAGCCTACTGGGCACATATCCCCATGTCACTCCACTGAAGGTGACGTACAGATGGAGAAGAGACAGGCACCTTGAGGATGTTCCTTCCATCTGCTCCTTACTCCCTCCCCCTTCATGGGAGTTGTAATTACTAGAAGCACTTGAAGAATCTTCAAGACCCCAGAGTGGGAGATGCCAAAGCACGCTGCAAACAGGCACACACTGGTCTCCCAGCATCCGGATCATTTGCTAATAAGGGAGCATCAGCCAAGAAAACCACGTCCCAGACGGAGTGGGAATAGCGACAACCATGTGGCAGGAAAGAGCTTGGGGCCTGGTGGGAGGATGTGAGAAATGGCGTGGTGGGCTGTGTCTGCAAGTCTGCAAGATGAGGGTCTCCTGGGGACCAGCATTCAGCCTTGTGAGAAGAAGGGCCTTGGCAAGGGGATGAGGCCCGTGGCTCTGTGGGGGTCTGGGCAAAATTGCCCCTAAAAGGAAAGGGGGGTCCCCAGAGCCTTGGGGACCTGTGAGGATGTTCTCAGCTTCCAGTATAAGAAATCTGGAATTAAACTGCCTTGTGCAAAAAAAAAAAAAGAAAAAGGAAATATGTTATTTCATGTCAAAAGATAAGATGGAGCAAGAGGGAGGATGGGTCCACAGTGGTGTCGTCGGAAACCCAGGGCCCCTCCGTCTCTGCTCTTTCGCCCTTGGCATCAACTTTATCCTCAGGCTGCAGGCAGATGGCTCCAGCAGGACCAGGCAACGTCCCTGGAGGAAGAAGGCCTGGCTCTTTTAGAGACAAGAGGCTCCTCCGAGACGCAGCCCCTCACCCAGGCTTCAGTTCCTGTGCCACTGGTCACAGCTGGCCCCTGACCCAGTCCCAAGTCACATATTGACAGGGGGCTGCTGTGACTGACACACGGGCTCCCCTGGGAGCCGGGACTGGATTAGCCGCCCCAGCAGCATATGGGTGCTTGGAGGAGGGAAGGATACCTGATCAGAATGGGGGTGCTGGTGGGGAGGACGGAAGCGGTGATGGCGCTAGGCAAGCAAGTGGTCATTCCCTCCACTGCCCATCTCTCCTGCCTTGCAGTCCTGTTCCAGCAAAAACTGCAGGTGGCTCTTAACTGCAGGATGATGTGGGACAGTCTTCACACTGGGAGGCACCAGAGAGCCCTCCCGCCATCCTCCCTGCCCCCATCCCTGGCCCTGCCACTGTCTCGTGTGGTGAGTTTAGGCAAGAGGACAACTGCCTGAACCTCAGTTTCTTCATTTGTGAAGTAAGGACGTCAGACTAGGTGACTTCTAAGGTCCTTCCTGTTCTAACACTGTGATTTCGAGACTCAGGAGGGGGAGATTAGCCAGGAGGCGAGAAAGGAGGTGGCACAGGAATTAGCTTACAGCATCATTGACCTAGCCACACTGAAGAAGGATCTGGAAGTCAGTGTCAGTATTGGGGCCAGGTCCCCTCGGTGAACGTTTGTTGAGGCTAGGAGAATCGGGAGCATTCCTGATTTCCATATGACCCTTGGGCAAGGAAACATGAGAAGTCCTTTAATAAAGAAGCCATGCGTGGCCAGGACAAGGACAGTTGTAGGCTTGTCCAGAGGCATCAAGGAGGTGAGCCTGGGATTAAATGAAGAGGCTACGCTGAGGATGGACGTGGGGGTGAAGGAGGGCGCAGAGGACGACGGTTTGGGCAATGCAAAGTGCGGCCAGGCAGCAGGACAACGGAGCTGACACTTGTCCCAGTGGCACAACCTAAGCGCCCTGCCCTGTGAGGTCTTCAGGTCACAGGGAGCTTCAGGACCAGGGGAGAGAAAGGAGGGGTCCCGTCCCCTCCTCCACAGGTGCCCCATGTGGCCACCCCTTTGGCTTTGCTGCTGCGGTTCCACCCGCTGCTGTTCGCCTTTCCCAGCTGCTCCCGTGCCCATGTGTATGATAGTAGTTTTTCTACCACACTCCTTCGTGCCCGATTCCAGCGCTGCATCCTGCATGGGATATGTTCTTGATCACTCAACTGGATAAGAAATCTCTCTCTTTAGGGCCCCCACAGACCTTTGTGGGTTCTTCTCATCCCATGCCATGCTCTCCTTGCTGAGTTCTCTCCCCTGCGCCCCTCCATTGCTTCCAAGCATGGAGTCTTGCTCATCTTTGGACTTTGAACTCACTGTGTGCCCCAACACACTCATCGCGTTGAGCAGTACAAGCAGACTCGTCCATGTAGGAAGACACTTCATGGGCCCTCCGGGAGGAAGTGACCTGCCGCTGAGCCCTGTGGGGTGGACGAGCCTGTGGCAAGAGGCTGGGGTCTAGCTTCTTCCTGAAGCGGGCTGTAGTCGTCCCTCCTGGTCTGAGAACAATGGACGTTTCTGCTTCTGTGTAGCAAAGAGAGCAAAGGATACCCTTGAAGTCATTTTGAACCCAAGTAGGTAGTTTGAGGGTCTGATCCCAGAGAAGCCACCACGTTGCCACCACTGTCTGCTTCGGGTGAGCACCTGGACTCTTAGTCAAGTGGACTGTTCCAGAAACAGGAGTTGAGCCAAGAGCAAGGAAGTCGTCTTTATTTTGTTTTGCTTCTCTCTCTTCCTCCTACCCCCTTTGTTCCTCTTTTCTTCCTCCTTTCCTGTCCCTTCCTTTGCACGTCCCCTCTCTGCCCCTTCTGCCCTGCCTCCCCCACATGCCTCCTCTCTCCACTGCCCTCTCCCAGCTGTCCTCGGCCCTGCTGTTCGACGCTGTCTATGCCGTGGTGACCGCGGTGCAGGAGCTGAACCGGAGCCAGGAGATCGGCGTGAAGCCCCTGTCCTGCGGCTCGGCCCAGATCTGGCAGCACGGCACCAGCCTCATGAACTACCTGCGCCTGGTGAGGGGCGGCTGGGGCCCCGGGAAGCTCGGCTCAAGTCTGCACCGCCTGCCACGGCGCCAGATTCAGCAGCAATCTGTGGCAGCCCCATTCAGTGACCGTGGTCACGTTTGTTCCCTCCCCCTCAACCCCTGAGAATCCACCGCAAGTTTGTTTACAAGATGGGCCCTGAAGCCTGAGACTAGCAGGGGCACCTGGATGGCAGGCTTGGAACCAGAGCCTGTCAGCCCAGCTCCTGGCCCTTGGTGCTGGGGGTGGCAGACTCCACCACGCCCCCTAGGGTGATGTCTAGTCTGCAAAGAAGACCCACCTGTCAGAAAAGCATGTGCCGAGTCACTAGGATTGTGCATTACAGTCAGGTCTTCTGACTTCTTGCAAGCCTGAGGGCGGGTGAGCGGCTACCCAGAGGGAAGCCATGCGCTTCACCACCTGGACAGGGCCGCAGGGAGGGCAAGCCAGTGTCTTGGACGCGCTGGTGTGTGCGGTGGCTTGAGGTCTTGGGGAGGGGCATCCTGCTCCTCGTCCAGCCTCGGCCAAGGCCAAGTTGGTTCCATCACATTTGCGTTCTAAGACTTGGAGCCCGAGGTGGCAGAGAACAGACCTTCACAGTTCCCCTGTCAGGGCACCCTACGGGGCACATGTGTGGAGGACTTGCTCGGGGCCAAGCGGAACACGGTTGGTGCTGTAACTCACTCTCTCTTGGACAGGTAGAATTGGAAGGTCTCACCGGCCACATTGAATTCAACAGCAAAGGCCAGAGGTCCAACTATGCCTTGAAAATCTTACAGTTCACCAGGAATGGTTTTCGGCAGGTAAGCCTCACCTGGCTCAGGGTGAGAGAAAGGAGGGGTGGTAGATCCTCCTCTTTGTTCCCCTGTCTCTTTGGCTCTCACGATGCCCGCCGTCATCCCCAAGGGCACAGGCTGCAGGGAATCCTGAGCAAGGCTCTCGGCTGCACCACCTCCCTCTTCCTGCACCAGCATCAGCCTGCATCTCAGAGACTGCAGCCCGGTTTGGGAGGGAGGCAGGTATACTCTGGGTTGGGGAGTGGGAGAGAGGGGGGCATCGCGTGTCATATAAAGAAGGTACTCTCAGACCTTGTCCACTATTCTGAATTATTCTGCTCCCCAAATCTCACCTTAAACCTGGAACAGTGTTAGATCCCAAGCAGCTCACTGCCAAGACACAGCCAGGCCCCATGGGGCTGAGGACTCCCCTCGGCTTTGGAATGGGCAGCCAGCTCTTCCCGTCAGCTTTTTTCTAACCAGCAGACACCCCTCCTCTCCTGTCTGCTGCTTGTCCACTCCTGACAGCTCGGGACTGCTTTGCCCTCTGTAGCTGTTTTCAGCTCCTCACTCTTCTCCATTAACCTTCTCACTCTCCTCTTCCCCAATTCTCTTACATCAGAGGAAACAAGGACCTCCCAACCATTCCAAGGGCCTCTCTGAAGACCTCCCAACCTCCCTATCACATGATAATCAACCCTCTATTCTTAGTCTAGCTCTTCTGCAACCTTAGCAAAGCCCGAGAACTAGGAAATGATGCACTAATTACAGCAGGAAACAGGCATTTTGAAGAGCCTCCTGACTGCCAGAGGGGCTGAGCAGGGGAATGTACCACGAAGGGGTTGAACAGTCACTTTCCCAGGAGATGAAGGATCATTAAAAATCATTTTCATCTGCCACGTCGTCTTCACCATCATCATCCTCACAGCAGTGTCCTGTATACTCGCCGCAGCCGTGGCCTGCGTGCAGTGTGTCACGTGCATGTTCTCCTTCCACCCTGCAATGTAGGTCCATTTTACTAGTGAGGAAACTAAGGGAGTTTGGCCTTAGCCTTGAACTGGTGGTGGCAGCTGGTTTTGAACCCAAATACCTGACTTGGAAGCCCAAGTCCTTAAGTCCTTAACCATTTTGACAGGTCATGCATCTGAATCACCTTGGCATTTCGAGTTCAAAGTACCTCTTTGCAGACTTCACACCGTAAGATTCTGACTGGGTGGGCCTGGGAACCCAAGGGGTCACAGGCACCTGGTGTGATTGTGATGAAACCCTGAGCTGCGCCATGGGCTGTGTGCTTGACTCTGCTCAGCCCTTCTGACTAGGTCAGTGGAGTTTCTTCTAGGACACTGAGTGTGCTGGCCTCTGGTCACCTTCTTAGACAACAAGATAAAAGCAAAGAGTCTCAGAGAGAGAAGAACCCTCGGTCCTGGGGTTGACTCTGTAAATAACCCCTAACAGCTGTGGGCCAGCTGTGGGACCCTTCCAGCCGTGACAGTGGCCACCATTTCATCAGCTCCCAAATGGGGCTGGTTTAGGGCGGCAGCCAGAAACACCGGGGGAGAGTTGACCACAGCGTGGTTGTTTCATTGGCCTTCTGGAGCCGCTACTCTGTGTCAGGCACTGTGGAGACAGCTCTCAGCCTGGCAAGGAAGAGGGACAGAGGGGGTAAAAAAAATAGGAGCTATTTGGAATTATTAAACTCAAATCATGCCCTCAGGCTCATAATTCTCTGAACAAAAGAAACTGCCAGCCTAGAGGGAGCTCTCAGGCAGACCCTTCCCTCAGCCCACCCCCCACCTGCCTGGGGGAAGTGAAGTGAGGAGAGTTTATTCCTTTTTTTCCCCCCCAATAAATAACTGTTGAGGGCCTACTGTGTGCTGGATGCTCTTGTAGGCGTAGGTTTTGCACAAATGCACAAGGCACTTCATGGTGCTGTGTTCAGGAGACAGGCAGTGGGCGAACAAATGCACACGTGGCTACTGCTGCGGTGATGGGCGCTCCAGGAACCATGAAGCCGGGCAGGAGCTGGCGTGAGGGAGGAGCAGTGGTCACGAGGACGTGATGCTCACACCAAGCCCCAGTGTCCTGCCCCTGGGTGCTCCCTGCTCAGGGCCCTCTGGCAGCGATAACTTGGTGGCCTTGATGGCCGGAGGCCCTGCGCCCACCCACGCCATGAAGGACAGTGATTAGGGGTCAGAGTACCTCTTCACCTTTAACCCGCTCCTCCGGCACTCACCACTCAGGCTGGTCACCCCAGCTGCCAGGTGGCAGGATTGCCTGAGTCGTGCAAAAACATCACCACCACTTGGGCCTCCCTGGTGGCGCAGCAGGTTGAGCACCGCACTGTGAAGCATCTGCTGCACAGCAGTGAGAGTTCGATCCCCGGCCAAGGAGGGGACCCACATGGCGCAGCAGACCTCTCCTGCCTCACCCGCTGCTCCCCTCAGTAGTGTATTTTGGTTGATCTGCCTGTTCTGCTCCCTGCTCTGCCTCTGGTGAATCCTCTCACCTCACAGGCCTCTGGCCTGTACCCCTGCTCTTGTGTGCATAAATTAAAAAAAAAATCTTAAAAAACAAAAACAGCACTACCAGCCACCAGCCCAGCGCTGCAAGGTTGCCAGCTCTGAGGCGTCCCGAGCAGCACTGTTGGCATAGACTAGGGCTTCTCAAACCCAGGAGTACACAAGGGTTACCAGGGGTGCTGGTTTGAAAACAGACATACACCAGCCCCACTATAGTAAGTGATGAGTTAATAACTGTGGTGCATTCCAGGAACTGCACGTTCTTAACTGGCATCCAGAAGGATGATTATCAGGCAGTCGGTCCACAGTAGCCTTTGACAAAAGCCAGCGTAGTCCAGGAGTGTTAGTTAACTCCAGACTATGCATCGAACTTCCTCCTGACTTCTCTGGAACCCACCCCCCTGTTTCTGAGCTACCTTTGCGTGGAAAGTGCTTTTGCCCTTCAGCTATGCTGGGGGACACACAGTCCTGATTGGACTTATAAAGTGGATTGCAATAATCCTCTTTATTGCCTATTTTTCTTCAACGAGTCAGGTGACTGTCCTGCTGCTTCCCTGTCTGGCTCAGGTCCCCTGAGTGCCAGTGAAAACCACAGGATGCAGCACGGGCACAGATGTGCTTGGCAGCGCTGGTCCCCAGGTCCCATCCCAATCACTGGCCCAATCTCTGCCTCTTGACAGGCGCCCTTCCCTTGCTTATTGCCGGATGAAGAAATGGTTTGGGAAGCGATAATTAATGCGTCTCTCTTCCAGGGTGGAAGGAATGTCAGATGTCTGCTATGATAGTCTCCCACTTCCATCCAAGGTGGTGCTGGCTGGGGAGGAGAGAGTGAACAGGAGCAGGCAGATAAGATCTCTTGAGCACTGGTCATGTCCTAGACACCACGTGCACTCTTCACACACATCACTGCCAACCTGGAAGGCAGCCCATCAAAGCGGATCAACTCCCATTTCGCAAATAGGGAAACTGAGGCTCAGGCAGTGTAAGAAATTTGGTTCAAATCCATTTCTTAGCAAGGACTTCGGGCAAGGGGGGGATTCACACTCAGCTCTCTCCAACCCAAAGAGTGGCCTCTCACTCTTGGCTTTTTTTCACTTTCTTGGAATCTTTAAGCCTCCAAATCCCAGTCCTTCACCCAGGTCTGTTGCTTTGCTACCACCTGCTGCTCTGCTTCCCCGTGACCCGCGGGCTGGGCTGCCTGCAGCCGTGGCATCTTCTCATCTGGGCTTGGGTTTGTTCTTTCTCTTTCCTGTCTGGACAAGTCACTATAGTCACTATTAAGAGCTGGTTTTGATTATTCAGAGAGCACCACACAGCGACCCAGTGGGTTGTAATTGGTAAAGTGTCTGAACCAAATACCATATTCCCTGCCGGTGGCTGATTAAAGGGTTATTGCCATTGTAAAAATAGTTTTTTCAGAATTCAGGGTTATTTTTTACCATTTAAGAAATTACTATTTTGGTTCTGTTTAGAGAGAGTTTTCCATCTGGTGTTCTGTGGAATTTCCGCAGGAGGCTGGGGGAAAATACTCGCTACCGTGTCCTATAACTGACGTTTCTCGATCAGAACCACATCTGATTATTTGTGGGCGTGCAAGTGATAACATTGCCATCAGGTTCTCTGACTCTATACTCCAGTTTCTTCCCTGTGAAATCTCCCTTCTCCATCCCCCATTCTCCTCTGTCATCTCCCAGAAGATATCTTGGGTGGCATTGGAATTGTATAATCTCTCTTTCTGATTTGGGAGAAATTGTCTTTAAAAGAGGCGAGGAAAAGGAAAAAAGCAGGATGGCATTAGAGGGCCCTTAATTTCCTTCATTTAACTTAGTCTAAAGATCAGAGATTCTGAGAGCCCCCAAGCGACTTTGTTCAGGCTGTAATAAGACGAGCACACCTTTCATCTGAGGATCGGAAATGGCTTAACAGGCTCTAATTAAGCCTTCGGGAGAGGGAGGGCTGACATGGGGGTTTGACATCCTAGCTAAAGATGCATATCTCAACTGTTCTGTTGGCTCCCTGTGTATCACAAGGCATGGGGAGGAAGCACCTCAACTTTCTCCCCTGCAGCGAAGATGCTAACCCTTCAATGTTTGACTTGGCTAAATCCAAGGATTATTGAAAATAGATTTGCATAGCATGCTTTTCTGCTCGCTCATGGTTAGATTGAAAGCTGGCTCTACTGACATAATGAGGATAACAGTTAAGGCATGTTAGGTACATGATACACTCTGCAGGGTGGTATACATCTGTGTGTTTAACATTTCTTTTATCAACCATCATAAAAGCTATTCTGTCCATCTTGCAAGTGAGGAAACTGAGAGAGATAAAGTGGTATGTTCATATCCATCCAGTGAGTACATTCCAGAGCTAAGAACAGAGTCTGGGTCTAGCTGTCTTTAAAGAACAAGGTCTTCCCACTGTGTGCTATGGCCCTGGAATATGTTGAAAGAGACCTTGAAGGTGCCTCCTCTCATCTTCCAGCCTAAACATAAAGGTTCTCCATGTGCCCCTGAAAGAAACAGCCTCTCCTCGAGCATGTCCTGGGCTGGGAAGTCAGTACTGCTCAAGGACACATTCTGAAGTCTTCTGGGTTCTAGGTCCGAATCCTCCTTCCTTCCAGTTCCATCTTGTGAAGCAACCCAGAATAGCCTGGTTTCTCTTTTCCACCAGCTCTTCAAATAGTTGAAGGTAGTCTTTGCTCATTCCTTCTTGAACATCAGCACGAACATTTCTGAACACCTGCTCTGTGTCAGGGCCTGGAAATGCAAGATACATGAGCCATGGTCCCTTCAAGAGCTCATCATCTTGAGCAAAAGACAAAAATGGGGGTCAAAAGCAAACCTAGAATCCAAGTGCTCTCTAGAAGATTCTAGGAAGCCAGCTCCAACTTCCTGAGGTTCACTTAGGTTCCCCCCAATTGGTAGGAGGACAGGCTGCCTCTTTTTAACCTCTTTTCCTGCCACCTTCCCTGAGAAAGCCCGCATGTGGGCACAACCACATCTTCCCCTTTCTGGAGAGGTCTAGGACCTTCCAGGATTCCTGAATTGTGAAGGTAGCTCTCTTTTTCTTATGACCGGCTGAGGCCAGGAATGCCAGGAACATTCTCTGTTGCTTCAATGCAATTTTAACAGACTTACTGAGGGGACCCCATCCTGTCTCCACCTCAAAAGTAAAGAACAACAGAAAACCCTAACAACACCCATCAGACAGGAATCTGCACACGGTACTGGGGTTCCTGGGAGGAGAATGTCTTCCTTTCCATGGAGAGGGCCCACCCAGCACCCTAGCCTTTCCCCAGCCCCTCTTACTACAGCCCCCCAGAACTCCTCAGGTCCCCTCTGCACTGAGAACAGCGGGCGAGGCTTACAAAGTTGCCAGTGAGGGAGTAGCTCTGAGGGGCCCTGACTGCCCCTGTGTAATACATTTGCAATTTGAGGCAGGAATTTACCATAAATATGCAGAACCCTTGAAGCTGCCTTTGCGGGACTTGGCTCAGAGCGCTGGAGTAGGGGTTTGATTGCTGGAAATCAGCAGCCTGAGTGCCAGCTCCCTGGTTAGGGGACAGACCTGACAAAAGGAGGCCAACGGGGGTGGCTGCTTGGCGGCCATCCCCCCAGAGCCAGCCCAGCAACTCTGTCTTTGATGAGGGGATTCTGAGACTGCAGATTTTCCAGAGGAGGGAGGGGAGAGTGAGGTGGGTGGTTTGAGGGGATGCTTTGAAGGTTACTGAGAAATCACCTATTTCTTCCTTTTAATTAAAGAGCTGGGAGAAGGGGAATTGGCATGAAGTTTAAAATAGTTGACACCAGGTCTCGTAGAATATCAAACTCGTCGAGTTGGAGAGACCCCAGAGGTTGTCCAGTCCAGCGGACCCACCTGAGAGTACATGTGGGAGCCTGTCATTCCGGGGCTCAAAGCCCCTTAGGGCGAAACGGCAGCTGGGCCCTGCCCACCTGCCTGCCTCCTCTGTGCCCCCACCACAGCCTCCCCACGTGGGCCCTCAGGACGGGGACCGCGCAGCACAGGCCCTCTTACTACAGCCCCCCAGAACTCCTCAGGTCCCCTCTGCACTGAGAACAGCGGGCGAGGCTTACAAAGTTGCCAGTGAGGGAGTAGCTCTGAGGGGCCCTGACTGCCCCTGTGTAATACATTTGCAATTTGAGGCAGGAATTTACCATAAATATGCAGAACCCTTGAAGCTGCCTTTGCGGGACTTGGCTCAGAGCGCTGGAGTAGGGGTTTGATTGCTGGAAATCAGCAGCCTGAGTGCCAGCTCCCTGGTTAGGGGACAGACCTGACAAAAGGAGGCCAACGGGGGTGGCTGCTTGGCGGCCCAGCACGACTGGCGGCAGGGCCTGGAGAGTGTCTGTTTCACTTATCAAACTCGCCAGGTGGAGAAGTATCTAGGGAAAGCAGTTTACTAGTATCACCCTTTGAGGCCTGAGGAGCAGATGCCAGTGCAGCTTCTGGTCCTAATAAAGCAATGGGGCAGAAGGAAGCTGGTCACTACTTATCCCTCCAGGCAGAAGGAAGCTGGTCACTCCCTGTGCCTCAGTACATGGTGTACATGGAGTAACAGTACATGGAGAGCCAGTACATGAAGTACATGGAATAACAGTACATGGAGTACATGAGTAACAGTACATGGAGGGCCAGTACATGGAGTACATGGAGGACCTGTACATGGTGTACATGGAGTAACAGTACTTGGAGAGCCAGTACATGGTGTACATGGAGTAACAGTACATGGTGTACATGGAGTAACAGTACATGGAGTACATGAGTAACAGTACATGGAGAGCCAGTACATGGAGTACATGAGTAACAGTACATGGAGAGCCAGTTGGACATGACTGCTACTTAACTGCTCTCAGATTGTCATGCCTTTAGCATGTTTGTGCTCTTCTTGGGGATTTAGTTTTCTGAAATGGCTCCAAGCTTAGTGCTGAAGGACTATCTTGCGTTCCTAAGTGCAAGAAAACTGCAGTGTCTCAAAAAGAAAATGCAGCTGTGTCTAACGAGTATCGTGAGGCCTGCGTTTCAGTGCTGTGGTTCCGTGTTAATGAATCAGCGTTCTGTAGGCGCGTGTCTGGAGGCAGAGACCTGCCTAAACCCAGGTTGTGTTTTGGTTGGGTGGTGAAAACAATGTGACCAGCGGCTCACAGGAACCCAACCTCTTTACCCCTTAGGAACAATGTCTCTGTAGCCCCAGTTCAGGGTGTGTGGCAGCTTACACAACATCACTGCCATGGAGAATGAGAATCGACTGTAATGAGGTTCAGCCAGCAGAGAAGACCAGGAACCTGCCCACTTTGAGTAGCTTCAGTTTCCTGGCCGTGCCTTTCTCGCTCTCTGCATTCTTTTTTTTTTTTCTTTCAAGATTTATTTATACATACAAGATCTGGGGTACAAGCCAGAGGTGGGGGGGGCGGTGAGAGGGTTCACCAGAGACAGAGTGGGGAGCAGAACAGGCGGATAGACTGAAACACACTGCTGAGGGGAGCAGCGGGTGAGGCAGGAGAGGGCTGCCGCGCCATGTGGGTCCCCTCCCTGGCCGGGGATCAAACCTGTGCTGTCGTAGCTACTGATGCTTCACAGTATGGTGCTTCACCCCTTGCGCCACCAGGGAGGCCCTCTCTGCATTCTTTACCTCACGCCCCTACTCCTGTTTTTCACAGTGTCTGAGGACCTCGCCTGCCCAGGTCTTCCTCCTGGCTTCCCTGCTGTAGAAGTAGAATCCAGATCCTACACTCTTGGGACTGAAAAGCATAACAAAGCAGCTCTAGACCAGTGGTTAAATCAAATGCAGACAGTTCCCTTGAAGTTCAGTCTGTGCTTGGATGCTTCCAGGGTCAGGGACCTCGCTAGCTGTAGGGAAAGTTCTCATTGTTAGGAAGTTTTTCCATCTGTCTGGCAGAGTGTCTGTATTTCCAAAGCCTCTATATATTTTCCTTACTCTCTTAGATTCACATATTCATTCCCTCCTCCCCCCCCTTATATAACATGATTTTAGCCTCTTTACCTTCTTGGTCAGTATCCTCAGAACACACTCAAGTTAGTCTCTGCTCCACTTAAAGAGGGGTTCCTGGAGCAATATGCAGTGTTTGGGGGATGATTGAGTAGAAGAACCCTCGCTTCCTTGCATGAGATGTGCCATCCCTTTGTAAGTGGTGTGTGCAGCTGAGAGGACTGGAATGTGTTCACTCCTTTAGATGTATTTCTGTGTTCACTGAACACATATTAGCTTAAAGAGATGGCCTTACAGTGGGGGAGATCTCCAGGCATCAGCCATGGGACTCAGAGCAAGCAGGTGGAAGAGGGTCTTTTTGCATCCTAGTATAGGAGGCTGTCTGTTTCATCTTCATGCCTGTGTGTCACGCCTGTGCTTCCAGTGCCTGTCCAGTCACCTCTCTGAGACCTCTTTATCTTGTCCTTCTCAGGCCTGTCCCTCCCAGACCCTGCCCCAAAGTCCTTGGAGGAACAATACCACACTCTGCAACTAGCATTTTCAGAATTCATCTTTGAGCTGGAAGGAGCTAAACTATATCCGCTTTTATAGGAAAGATAACTGAAGACTAAAAAGAAGCGACTTGCTCAAAGGAATTTAATAATTCAATTCAACAGATATTTATTGAGAACCCATTATAGTCCAGGCACTGTCCTGGGAGCTGGAGACAGAAAGAGGAATTTATTCATGCAATCACCAGTTTTTACTAAGCACGGGCTCCAGTGGGGAACAAAATAGGGTCTCATCACTTATGGGATATATTGTGTAATGGGGGAGGTGGACTTGAAACTAAATAATTATAGCTGACTCCTGAACAGTGTGGGGGTGGAATGACAAAATTCCATTTATACACAGATTCATCTTATAAACAATGATGTAAACTGATATATAAAGAAACACTGTACAGTGTGATAAATGTTTTCACTCCCTTATGACTTTTTCATTATGTTTTCATTTTCTAGCTTTCTTTATTGTAAGAATGTAGTATATAATATATGTAAAACATCCAAAACATGTGTTTATCAACTTGGTTATCGTTAAGACTTCCTGCCAATTGTAAGCTGTTAGTAGTTAAATTTTGGAGAAGTCAAAAACTGGACGTGGACTTTTAACTAAGTGGGGGTCAAAGTCAAAAATTATTCGTGGACTTTCAACTAAATGAGGGTCAATGCCTCTAACCCGCTGGTTGTTCGAGGGTCAACTGTATATAGCAGATGTGTAGCTTCTACATCTATAGTGTAGTTTCAGGCACTACATGTGAGTCGCCGTTGTGGCAATTAGACTGAGTCAGAGGGGTTGGGAAGGGCTACCCCAAAGGGGGCTATTGAGGCCAGAGTTTAATGGGCACCCAGGCCAAGGGGGGTGTGATGTCAAGGACCAAAACCCTGGGGACACCAGAACCAGATGCGGGCAGAGCCAAGTTAGGAACCCAGAAATCCTGATGCTTTACTTTTCTACTGTCCCCACTTCCTTTTGCTCAAGCTTTATATGAAAATCCTCTTCCAAATATGTAAGTCAGAATCAAAGGCAAGAAAAAGCAAAGGCTGACTTTCAGGATGTAGACGTTCAGGCAGAAATGCTTTCGGCAAATAAATACCAATGGCCAACGAATAACAATTCAAATATTTACTGTTTAGCGACACAGACACATCCATTACCCAGGAAAATATCTTGGGGCAAGTGTAGCAGAGCAGACCTGCCTGAGTTTGAATCTGCATTGATATGAAACTTTGGACTAGAAATCTGACCTCCCTAGACCAGTTTCCTAATCTGTCAAATCAGGACAATAGCAGTACCCCTTTGTAGAGTGGTTGGGAAGAACAAATGAGATAACAAAGGTGAAGCATCTAGTCCAACATCTGACACTTAGTAAATTTGCAAAAAAAATATTAGTTTGTATGTTTTTAAATAATCATTTGTCTAGTTACAAGTGATTAGAAACTAGGAGTCCATTAATGCCAAGCACCTGTTCCAGGTTCTCTGCCCCAGGCTAATTACAGAGTAGTGAGCAGGTACATCGTCCAGATCCCCTCCACACACTCATACTTTTTGAGCCTGACTTGCATTTAGGTTGCAATCCAGGACATACACGAACAACCACTTTCATATACACTATTGAAACCAAAGCTTATGAAACAAGTCACCCTCTTCCGTGCGTTGCACTCTGGTGTGCTCTAGGTATATATTTCACTTTTTAAATGCAGGTCTTGACCTGCTAAATTGATTTCATAACCCACTAATGGGTTGCAGCCACAGTTGAACAAAACACTGCCTTAAACCAATTGAGTTGAAGGTTTAATAAGCCCAGGTACCGTTTCCTTGATATATTCTTTCCAGCTTTCCCTGGGCTTTTTGATCTCTCCCCTTTGGCATTTGCCACTGTTGTCCTTTGAGCCTGAATGCTCACAGTATTCTGCGTGGAAGTAAGGAAGTAAGCTCAGATTTTGTGCTAAGAGTAGATTTTGGCCAGGAGAATGGTGTGTGCCCAATACCCGAAACTGCAATGTTCTTAGCAACTCAAATCAACCACTCAGCTGGGCCCTTACTAGGACCCAGTCTCCCTTGCAAACTAAATTTTTATAACTGGAGATATTGGATTTAAAGTCAATAAGCAGTTGATTCCCTCATGCTAGGAGTATTCACCATGAAGATTCACATTACAAGCCTTTTGACTGGTCTTACCTCGAGATACAGAGCTATCCTCTGGAGACTCTGAAACTAACTCAGTCTCAATTAATTCCTGATGTCTCTGGCCATAGTGTTTCACATTGGACTGTCGCTCCTCCTGCCTACCTGTCAAAATCAGTCTGCAGTCGAGGGGGCACTAATATATTATTACATGCATCCTTCCTAGGGGGCACTAATATATTATTACATGCATCCTTCCTAATGAGAAATTTGACCCCCGAAAAATGAGCTGGTACTTATGGTTCCTTCCACTTTGGATGGCCCCGGAGAACAGGGTCTAGATGAAGAGACCTTGCATCTGGGTAGGCCTTTAAACTGTCGTCACATCTCTGATTGTCTCAGATTATCCCAGTAAGGGGAGAAGGGAAAGGAGACTACCTTTATTTTATAGGTTGCAAAATTGATTTCCCAAGGCCACAGGGCAAGCAGCAGGGTGGAAGAAGAAGCCAAATCTTCTATTGCTGATCAGCTGCATTCTCCGCTAGACAGGAAATAGTATTTAATCTTACAGTGCCATGGTTTAGTATGACTCACTCCAATGGTTTATTATGGCTCATCATACATATTATCTCAGTAGATGATCGATAGCAATGTTGTACTGTGGGCAAGAAGGTTCTTTTATTGCCATTTTGCGGATGAGGGAGATTTGGAGAGGTTAAGTGATTTATTCAAGATCACACAAGTGTGCATGGCAGAGGAGGAAAGGAAATGCAGATCTTCTGGTGCCCACCCTCCATTCCTGTAGACCAAGCTGCTAAATCACCCCTCTGCCCTTTGGCCAGGATCGCTTCCGGGGGCTCTTGTAGCTGACTGCTCTCAGGAATGAAGTCTCCAACCAACACGTTCATCAGAGACGCTGAGATCTTCAGGGTGGGATAGCCTGTACCTGCCCTAACCTGACCAGATGCCAGTGGTAAATAGAACATGAGTTCAAATCTCAGTGTAATCCCCCATTGACAGATTCTCAGCAAGTTGCTTGATGTCTCTGAGGCTCAATTTCATCTGCTCAAAAACTTATTGGGTGTGCCTACATTGAACATTAGTATTGTTGTCTGAATTGCCTGCGTTTCTCAGATGGGACTATGAACGGGTCCTGTGCAGAATTAGGGAAATGGATGCAGCAAACCCAGCATGCAGAGGTGATCCATAAGTGCTTGGGGACTCTGACTCTGAGCTCTGGTTAGAGAGTCCTCTCTAAAGCTGGATCCTGGCAGCACTAAAGCGCGAAGAACAATGATCTGCACGTACATAAAATATTAAACGTTATAGAGCTGTGTGCACACCCACGGATGCAGGCAGGGATGTGAGGAAATCCCTCAGGGCTTTAAAAATGAATCCCTTTTTACCTGCTTGGAAGAGAACAAAGTGGCAAAATGACAACTCAGAGTGATTCTAGGTGGGAGTGCAAAGACGGCTCTGGGAGATGGAGGGTGGGGCAGCTACAAGACCCCTGTTCCCGGCTGCAGCCCAGGGCTCTCCTGCAGAGGCGTAATAAGAAAGATGGGCAGCGATTACCTTAATGAATGTGTAATTACAATCTGAGGTAAATGTTCTGAAGGAAAATGATATGGTTCTAGGAGACGTTTGACTCTGAAAGATAAAGGAAAGGCTTCCTGCAGGAAGTGATTTTGAATTGAGGCTTAAACAATTGACAGATCTTCACTACCTTGGAGTTTGGAAAGCTTCTAGAAAGTTCCAGATAGCAAATAATTAGACTTTGCAGCTACTGTGATAGCTGAACATAGCCACCGACACAATGCAGCGATGAATGGACCTGGCTGTGTTCCAGTAAAACTTTATTGTCTGAGACAGGTGCTGGGTCGACGTTGGCCGGTAGCCCATGGTGTGCCAACCCCCGAACTCACCGGAAGAGATCTGGGGAAGAAGGGGCTGTGCAATAAGGGGTTCCAGTTAAAAATGGCTTGCACGAAGACCGGGCAGGAAGGAACTCATTGCACTTGAACTCCTGGGTGTGACTGGAATGCAGATAAGGCTGGAGAGACATCGTAAAAGCGTGGAGAGTGAGCAGTGCCAGGCCTTGCGGCCTGCCAATTTGCACTAAGGATTCTGGCCTCTATTCTTCAGCCAAAGTGAGACGGTATTGAAGGGTCTGAAGCGGGAGCAAGTGTGAGCATTGTTCAAATTTTGTAGAGACGACCACCTGCTGCTGTGTGGCAAGTAGGACAGAAAGCCCCAGGGTGGATTCTAGCCCAGGGGGATTTCCCTGGGAACTTGGACTTGGCCCGGGGCAGGTGAGGCTTGGGGAAATGAACTGACTTTCTCAGACCCCCCCCGCCGAGCAGTCACAGTGCCAGGTGCCAGTACTGGTCTCCGGACTGCAGGCGACAGCAGCTGTGTGGTCGTGGCCCCTGGACTGGCACTTCTCACAGTGTGTCGTCGAGGGAGTGACAGGCTCACTACGCTGACTGGGCTCCCCGGCCACCCAAATGCAGGTCGCCCACGTAGTAGGTCACCCACGTAGTAGTGGACTTGAGGCATGTGGGTGGCTTGTGTTACGTCATGGAGACCATTCGCCATTGCCCTCTGCCCCGTCAGGCATCATGTGTGTTTTCCTTCCAGCAGTTCTTTGAAACTTGGTCCCTGGGTTGCTTACCTGGGGTCTTCAGCAAGCTGGGGAGCTTAGAAACAGGTATGCTGATAGCAGTTAGAAGTGATAATCCACAGTGAGAAAAGGGGCAAGAAGAGAAGAAGGGCAATGAACTCACAAAAGCACAGAAGAGAAGGCAAGTAGCCCTTCACCTTTCAGCCACTAGCATCATGTCACTGTCACTACCAGCTTCCTCCTGTGACACGGTGTCGGGAGGTAAAGACGCTTCCTCTGGTTAAGCACGGTGGAAAGGATAATTCCGTTACAAAGAATTTTTGGAATTGCTATTTTCAATTAGAAATTGAAATCTCTAAAACTTTAGTTTCCAGGAGCAGGACAATTATTAATCTGTGTGTATTCTGTATCTTCTGGGCTAGTAGATAAATGATACATTCTAGGTCCCGGCTCAGTCATATTTGCCCACGTTTCCTCTTTGACTAAGCGCTCCTATTATCAGATGTTTCTTCAAGAGCTTCAGACCCAGTGGTGAGAAGTACATCTGTTTTAACGATTGCGATCCCAATGCACAGCACACTGGCCTTTAGAATCCTGGTTTTTTCCCACTCACCACTCAGCCGCATTGTTAACTTATACAGATTTCACCTTCCCTCTGAATAAGGTGAAGTGGCAGTAAGGTTCCTCTGCTTAATTGTGGTACCCAGCGCCGAGCCGGTGGGCATGATAGGCTCCCTCATCCCTGGAAGCGGGGTGCCCCCACCAGCTGCAGCCCACCAGGCAGTTCATACATGAAGTATACAGAGACTTTCTTTCCTTCAGATAACAGGTTTGGAATTTCTGTGAATGCACCTCTCGCCCCTGGGTAGCCCCCCTCTGCAAGTGTGTCTCTGGGACACTCTCTGGGACACGCTTGCTGGCCTGGGAGCTCCTCTCGTGGTTAGTTGCTTCTGCTTTGCACAGGCGAGGTCACTGCTAAGATACAGGCTCTGCTGTCTGCAAACCAACCTCAAAAAAACTTAGCACGTCTCTTTCCAACTTTATGCAGTGACACCTTGTTGGTAACTTGACATCAGTCAGGATGGAGTGTTTGCACTACAGAAATTGGCAGGCATGACAGATCAGGCCCTGATTTTCCTGGAAAGCTATTTTTGACATTTCCTGGTTCACCGTGGAGCAACACTTGATCCCTGCTGGTCTCTAAACCCTTGCCTTTCCCTGTCCCCATGCATGTCATCTGAGTTGCTCTTTTTGTTGTGCTAGAGATGGTCAGGCATCCATCTGTCTGTGTTGCAGGCCTTGCTGCTCCTAGAATTTCTGATTGAATTGGTCTGGACCGGGGCCTGAGGATTTTCATTTCTAACACCGAAACGGCTGGTCCAGGAACCAGCCAGTGAGGAAGACCAGGTGGCACTGGACTAATCTGTCTAATAAACTAAAGTCTACAGTGCAGAGCCCTCTGGAGGGCACAGACGAGATCCCACCTCCTGTCTCAGAAGCATGGCTTCAAAATTAAATTAATGACTACTTACATAGTACTTTACACATCATCATCTCCTTTAATCTCCTTAAGAACCCTATGAGGTAATAATTACTATTTTAATCCCCAATTATAGCAGGGAGAAACTGAGGTGCAAAAGGATTAACTAACTTACCAGGTCTTGCAGCTCCCAAGCAGAGAAGCCAGGTTACACCCAGGCCCTGCAACTGGGGCCAGTGCCTTTTCAGTACAGACTGCATGATGCTCCAGGGCCAGTGGAGGCTAAAATCCAGCCTGGGCTGGGCATGCCCAGCTGTGCACCTGCAGGGCCACATTGGCTGCTAACTCAGGGGCTGGATAGGCTGGTTGTGGTGGTGTCCAAATCCATCCCCTCCCCTCCCTTCTCTACAACCCCCGGGGCCTAGAACCTGGTGGAAAGGCAGAGCAAGGGGAAGGACAGGGAGGACCAAGGGAAGACATTATTTGAACATAATCAAGCCCACACATGTGGGCAGGTGGAAGAGGCTTACGAAACAGCTGTTCCCGCAGGAGGCTTTGGGGCAGGTATCAGCGGGTGGAGCAAAGGAGTTTGGCTGGAGGCAGAGCCACAGATTGTCAGTGATGAGAGCTGTCTCCTGCCCTCCCCTGGCATGTGTGTGGCATGGAAGGTGCCCAGTAGGTGGGGCAATTAGCCTGTATCCCAGGGCGCCTGGCTCTGTCTCTCCCTTTCCCTCCCACTGCCTTTCTGCAATTAAATTGCAGTGGGTAATAGCTGCCAAGCCGCTTTGTTGGATCTGATGAGTTTATTAATTTCTTGGGGGCTAATGGGAGGGTGGGTGGGAGATTCATTTCCTGACTGGAGCTTAGGGGCTAATTAGTCTCTTTGCTATGTCTCCAGAGGTGGGGGGGTGGGGAGGTACATTTCTCAGGCTGTTGGATTTGGCTCTGAGTAAATCTTTTCTCTCCTTGGCTTTTTATGGGATCCTGTCTTGTTGCTCTGGTAAGACCAGGGAGTCTGGGGCCGGGGCGGTGAGTGAGGATTGGGGTCCCCTAAGAACAGTGTCAAGTGAGAAATAGGATGAGGATGGTGGGGAGGAGCGAGGTGCAGAGGACCTGACCTTACAGGTGTGACGTGCACCTGTTGGTAACAAATAGAACTCGGAGGCGTTTAGTTCTGTCCCAGACTTCCAGCTGCTAACACCCAGCCCAGTGTTCTTGATGTTCTTCATCTAGATGTGGCCTTCCCAGCCCAGGAGCGACTGTCGGGAGCACAGCTATACATTTTGAGGACAAGAAAACTGTGTCCGAGAGAACAGTCGCTTCATTTTACCCGTTTTGATGGAGTGACAACATCCAGGGGGAGAAAGCTCTGTCCCCAGGGTCCTTGCTGGGTGAGAGGCCCCTTCAGGCCTCTTGTTAGCTGGGCCGACTTACCTGCAGGGTGTGCTTTGGGGTATCTCCACCCTAAGAGACTTCCACGGGAACTGGAAGGATCTAGACTTAGGAGTATGACAGCTCTGAGTTCAAACCCGTGCCACACCTACAAACTACGTGGCCTTAGGCAAGCCGTGTGTCCTCCCTGAGCCCCAGCTTCCTCACAAACGAACTGAAAACACCAGAGCTATTCCACACGATGGGAGAACGCAGAGGTGATCGAAACCCTCTAGCCCAAGGGGTGTCCAGTAACCACGGCTCCCCTTTCACTTGAGCACCAGCAGCTCATCCTGCCCCACTCCTTCCCCTGCATCTGAGAGAGGGGAGGAGGCTGAGCCTGACCTGGTTGGTCCAAGCGGCCACACCGACTCACCTGCCTTCTGCGATCTGAACCGATGGCTCCCGCTTCCAAGCACCAGTCCCAAAGCTGGGGTGCAGGGCCTGGTGCATGAATAGGCCAGCTCCATCCTGGCTAGTGGGGAGATAGACAGATGACCGAAATGTGCAACAGGCACTAGAGGAACCAGCAGGATGGCCCCAGGGAAGATGGCTACCGGGGGCCGAGTCACTTAGGGCTGAGCCCAGCGGCTAAAACTCGGGCCCTTCAGCTGATGGCAGGTGACCATTGGCAGGTTGTGGCTGCGTGTATTTTGGTGTTAGTTTCCTTATGTAAAACGAGGCTTCCTGTGTGGATGCGCAGGAGCTAAACGCTGAACTTGAGCATGTGCAGTGCAGAGAGCTACCCAGCCGCCTTCAGTGGCACCCTTGTGGAAGCTGGCCAGGCTCTGGGGTCCTTTCCTCCTGGGCTGGTGACAGGCTTGACTGTAGAGACCATCAGGCTCCTGCCTGCAACTGGGGCCTGCGTGAACCCCTGGTGGAGGGTCCAGAGTGGTCCCAGCTTGGAGTCCTTCTTCAGGCTCCAGATCGTGGCGTCAGGAGATGGTTTCTGCTGCCGGAGGCCCTCAGCTGGCTCACCCTGGCGGTGGGGGTGAGACGTCTCTTTATTGTTGTTGAAGCTTCCAGAAGTGGAACCCAGAGCCCAGCTCTGGCGAATAGCGCCACATGGCATCCGTGGAACTTGTGAGGGTTTTCCAGGGAAGCTGCTGTGGGTGCCTGGAGACGCCTGGCAACGGCCGATGTGTACATTTCATTGGGTTTCCAGCCAGCTGTCAGCCGTCTCTCCTGGCTGCCCACCTCGAACACTCAGCCACAGAGATGATCTGCCAGGGGCTCCAGCTAGTAGAAGTGTGTTGGTATCTCACACACGTATCTGTGTTTATGAGAAGAATTCCACTTGGAAAACAAACCAACCATTGAAAACCCAGTGCTCTTGGGTTGGGTGGAGGTGATGTTCAGAACAGGGAACTGAGCAAGCTGTGGGTTGTTTTCCTCTTGGTCTAGATAGACCATGAAAAGGAAGAAAATGAGGATCAGGCTAGATTATGCTCACAACCACCCAGGAAGCTTCTATCACTATTCTCACTTTGCAGATAAGAAAACAAACTCAAGGAGGTCCAGTAAGTTTTCTCAGGTTCCTCATGGAGATCTGGGCTCCTGGCTGACTGAATGTCAAAAGGCTGAATAATGTCGACTGGGTCTCAGGAGCAGGGCAGATGTCCCACCCCTATATACAGAGCGAGGTGGAAACTCAGAGGTGGGAGTATTTTGCCTAAGTTCCCACCATTCCACGTGGTCAACCAGGACCAGGACCTGGGTCTTCCTTCTTCTGGTTCATTCACTGGACTATTCAGCAAACACTTATTAAAGGGCCCAGACCATGCCCGTTCTCTCCAGCATGCCATTCTGACTCTTATTTAGATCGGAAGTACTGAAGACAGGCTTAAATACAAGAGCGTGTAGCTCATTCCCGCCTCAAGATAAGGCTCCTTCCCTTCTGTGGCAAAGAACTTCCACAAACTGCATTCCATTCCTGATTTATTTTCCCCTTCACCTCTCCTCCATCTCTCTCTGCTTTACCTTTATTCTCCCAGCCGCCATCCTAGGTAACAGGACCCCTGTCCCTCCAGCCCCTCTGCTGCCACACCACACCCATCCTTCTTTCTGTGGCTTGAGGGCAGCCCAGCCAGAGGCTGAGGCCTGGCCTCTCGCTCTTTCCAGCCCTGCAAGCCCTGGGGCCTGAGCAGCCAGGCCCAATCCTCGTCCCCCGGTTCTCCCCAGTCTTCTCTCCTTGGTCTTGGCAGATTGGCCAGTGGCACGTGGCGGACGGCCTCAGCATGGACAGTCGCCTCTACGCCTCCAACATCTCCGACAGCCTCTTCAACACCACTCTGGTCGTCACCACCATCCTGGTAAGCGGGGCGTCCCGAACCTCCCAGCTGCAGCTCCCCAGGATGCCTCCCCAGCCCCATGTGCTCACAGACTTCCCAGAGAACAGAGAAGGGAGCTCTAATCACAGCACCGAGGCCAATTTATGACAGTGTAATTAAACTCAAGTTGCTGTTTCATATGGAAATGATATTTGATGAGTTCCAAAGCAGCTGGGGAGAGGGTTGGGTGGAGAGGCCCACAGTTTACGTATGCCTCTTCCAGAGGTGCCCGACAGGCATGGCAGCTGTGCTTGGCCAAAGGTGGAGAACCTTAGGACAAAGGTGGGAGCAGCCCAACTGGGGGCTGGATCCAGTCCCCCAGGGTGCCCCACCCTGCTCCTTCTCAACAACCTACCTTGCCTGGTGGCTTGTGCAGAATGCACCCCGTCTGCGGTGGACACTTAGTGGGTGTTCAGTGCTCTTTCTTCATTTCCAGATGGTGACAGGAGAGTTCTCCATCCCTTAGAGTGAGGGGCTCGCTGCCTTTTTCCTCTGATTCAGTTCTCTTCACCAGTTCCCAGCCCTTGTCCCCACGTGCCAGGCGCTGTGCTGTTGCTTTCAGGCACAAAGATGAGTTAGACTCCGTCTCCACCTTCAAAGAAGTTAGCATTTGCTAAAAGGCAGGCATCCAGTGCTTTTGTGGCCAAGGTATTCTTCCCCCAAAGACCTTATGTTTTGAAAGATTTGTCAATTAAACCAACTGCATGTGTTAAGCAATAATTAGTTTGTTCCTCTCCCCTCCCCTCCCCTCCCCTCCTTTTTAACTAATCAAAAGCATATTTCCCTGTCTGGCACAGCGGCTTATCAGCAGGAGATAACCAGTGTTGCCACACTGATATAATTCCAGCCCAAAGTAGAGCCTTGATGAATTAGTTAACCTGCTCAGCCTTATCGGGGCTAAATGTGCAAGGTCTGCACATGTGTCTGTTTTGTTGAGTTTTTGGGTTTTGTTGGTTTTTTTCTTTTTCAAGATAATAAAAAGCGCTCAGGGACCTCCATCACTGCCTTGGTAAATTCCTGGTGCACACGTACTCTGAACCAGAATTATTGATCTACATGCTGTAAGCACAGTGGAGTAAAATCCAGAAAGGAGGTGCATGCCTAGCACTGTGGGGCTAGAAGGAGAAGAGGGTCCATCCTATTGGGAGAGGTTGGGGGCATGGAATTAGGGGTTCCAAAGACAGGGAGAGATGGGAAGGGAGATTGGAATGAAGGAGAGCATTGTTGGGTGTTCAAGAGTGCCGACAAAGTACAGGTGTTCCTGGGACGTGGGTATAGGTGGTGA
Organism: Galemys pyrenaicus; assembly: GCA_019455555.1. Taxonomy (NCBI): domain Eukaryota; kingdom Metazoa; phylum Chordata; class Mammalia; order Eulipotyphla; family Talpidae; genus Galemys; species Galemys pyrenaicus. The sequence continues at coordinate 5,024,696 of JAGFMF010011443.1, forward strand.
GAGGAAAGGTAGGAGGCCAGAAAAGATGGGTCCATAGTACTTAACCACTCAAGGCCAGGCTGGTGACACCCCCCCCCCCAATCTGGTAGGAGACAGGCTCATCAGGACTGTCCCATCATTTCCTTACTTAAATCCTCCGGGGCCGCCAGGACCCACCACCCCTAGCTGCATATATAAACCTTTCATAAGCAGCCCCGCTGGCACTCCTGCTTCCCTTCCAGCAGCACTCTGTAGCTCCAGATGTCTCAGTCTATCATGCTATTCCCTGCCTTCACCGTGCTGTTCCCTCTCCCAGGAGTGCCCTTCCTCTAACACCCACTTCCAGCCTGTGCATCCTCAGAGCTCTGCCCAGATGTCACCTCCTGCATGAAGTTTCCCTCATCCCCTCCCTTCCCTGGCCTCGTCTCTAGCTTCGTACACACCCCTCTGTTGTAGCACCTCCTGCTAGAGGTGGTTCTGTACAGCTCTGCCTCCCCTTCTAGAATGAGAGACAGGCCTGACACAAAGTAGGGAAGGGGGCCCTTCCTGTAGGGCCGGCACTGCCCTTGAAAGCCAGCACGAGTCCAGGAAGGGGAAGGGACATTGCTGAGTTGTCCCGCTGCCTCTCAGGGTCTGGGACTGGACAGAGCTGGGACTGGACAGGGCTTGGGCTTGGCACAGACCCACAGTTGCAGTGACGCCGCAGGGCCGTGTTGCCAGACTGGGCATGTCCGTCTGACTGCGTGTGTGCAAGGTGTGTGTATTTACATTTGCACACATGTGCTCGTGAAGACGGGGTGGGGGCAGGGCACTTTGGTTTCAGGCAGCATTTAATGACATGACAACTACAACGCAGACAAAATATGCAGTGGGCCTTGTCTTATGCAGTGTGGCTGAGGTGGTTGGTGCAGTAAGTCTTACTGGGAACAATTATCTTAATTCAGTTCCCGGGTGGCCATTTGTGGGTTATCCCTGGCAAGTGGTAATCCTGAATGATTTATCCCTTAAAACTCAGCACAGATCCCTGTTGTCTTCCGTTCCCGTTGGGCCCACTTGGGACGGGCGAGTGACTTACGGGTTAATACCAGCAAATGCCCGGAATTAGCCGCAGCCCGCATTCCTGTCCGCCCATGTCCGCCCGCGAGGTAGATGTTTCTCCTGCATTCCCACCTGCCACCCTCTCAACACACCTTCCAGGACAGGGCCTCCTGCTTTGGGCCAGCACTGAACCCCCACATTTCCCAAAGTGCTGGTGACCCCCAATATTTCTGTTATTTGTGACACTTCCTCTCCCTCCAAAACTGGTCTTTGTGTGTTTGTTTGAACACTGTCAGTGAATTTTGAATTAAGTTGCAAGTATTTGGAGGAGAACATTTTGTGACACTCTTTGGGAGAAATACAGATACCAGTCCAGCCCCATTTATGAAGCCTTTTTAGTGCCCTTTACTACACGGTCAAAACATGCTAATGGTGGAGCCTGTGGGGAGGGGGTATCCACTAGCTTGGAGAAATCAAAAAAGGGGGAGCATCAGTCCCAGGTCCCCACTTAATGTGACACCTGGAAGTAGACAAAAAATAGGAGGCATCAGGCCTCCCACGTGGCACCGCGAGTTGAGTGCAGCACCGAGAAGCATCCGTGGCACAGCAGTGTGAGTTCGATCCGCAGCCAGGGAGGGGACCCACATGGCGCAGCAGACCTCTCCTGCCTTGCCTGCTGCTCCCCTCAACAGTGTATTTCAATGGATCTGCCTGTTCTGCTCCCCACTCTGTCTGGTGAATCCTCTCACCTCCCACGACTCTGGCCTGTCCCCCAGCTCTTGTGTGCATAAATAGATAAATCTTTTTAAAAAATAGGATTGAAAGATGCCAGGTGGGGGCCCAGCTGAGTGCAGTGGGAGTGCTGAGAAGTGTATTGGAACCCCAAGGACAGAGGTGTTAGGTCAGGCAGGCGAGGGCAGGGGAGCAGGTGGGCAGAGGGAAGCCCTGGAGTCCAAGACAGCGTGGGCGGGAGGCAGGCAGCTGGCCCCATCTCACTGAGTCAGGTGAACTGAGCATGAGTCAGACCTATCACGCTCCAATCAGAGCTCCCTCTGTGACACAGCCCTCTGCCTTCCCCTCTCCCGTATAAAGCCCACACACCCCCTTGCGCCTTCCGTGGTGGCCCCTGGTCTGCGTGGCTGTCTTCCCCTAACTGAGAATCCCCTTCCAGCTGCAGCTCAGCAGATCGTTTCTGCACTGTCTCCTTTAGCTTCTAGTAGTGCGCTCAGCCAGCTAGCTGCACACCTGCCTTCACGCTGGCTGTCCTCGCCTCCCTGCTCCCAGCTCCAGTCTGTACCCAGCCTCTTGGCTCCCCTGCGCCTGGGCACCCCTGTGCTCACGTCGCCCCGAGCAGTCCTGCCCACTGGCCTTTCGCACATGGCCCGTGACCCTACCTGTCTGCACTTTGACCGCAGCTTGGCACGAGTGTCTCATGCACACTCCCAGCTCTCTCCAGTCCAGCCCCAGCCAAACCGTACCCTGCACTCAGCACCTCATCTCAGGAGGGGGCTGTTGCCCCCACAGAGAGATGTTTTCTCTCTTGCTACCTGTCGGCATTGGGTATCTCGTAATGTCCAGTGATTGACCTGTGTCACTCAAAGGGAGGGGGAGAAAAGGAGTGGAATGGGGTAGGGTCAGACGATGACCCCAGACAAGATGGAGGGGCTTAGATGTGACCCTCCGTGGTCACCAGGGGTGCCAGATCCAGGGCCCTCGTGCAGTGGGACCATTGCCTATTCCTGGTTAGAGAAGTGTCTGGCCTTGGGGAGGGGAGCTGGTTGCCACCTCCAAAGACTCCCCTCCAAAGACCCAAGCCACGTGTGCTTCTGCTTCCACTCCATCCTGCCCCCGCCCATCGTGTGTGATGAGAATCCAGGGCTAAGATGAGAATGACAGCTGCCCAGTTTTGCTGCAGGAAAACCCGTATCTGATGCTGAAGGGGAACCACCAGGAGATGGAAGGCAACGACCGCTACGAGGGCTTCTGTGTGGACATGCTCAAGGAACTGGCCGAGATCCTCCGCTTCAACTACAAGATCCGCCTGGTCGGGGATGGCGTGTACGGGGTCCCCGAGGCCAATGGCACCTGGACGGGCATGGTCGGGGAGCTGATCTCTCGGGTAAGGAAAGGACAGGTGAACTGGACTTGGGTGTGGGTGGGGAGGGAGAGGGCATAACTGCGCTATGTGTTTATGAAGTCTTGGCTAATTCAGGCAGTTCTGGATGCATTTTTTTTCATTTATTCCTGTATCATTCTGCAAGTCTCCCCCAGCTGACACCCAGCCAGGCATTGGCCGCGTGCGTTGGTGAATGAAGCCACCGTGACACCTGCCCCTGTAGCTTCACTGCCCAGTGCTTGTAACAGGTGAAAGAAAGGGACTGACCAACTAACATGTGTGGAGAGTCAGGGTTCCATTTTGGATGATGCAGTTGTCTTTTGCTTGTTCAGACCATTTTGTTTCTCCCTACACCCCTGCACGGTTTGGACAAGCCCTGGAGACCAGGACACACCCACGTGACTTGACTTTGCCACTTGAAAAGTGCTGCCGAGGGAGAAAATGTTAAATAACAGGGGGAAAGAGCTCAGGAGTTGGTCACAGTTATGGCTGTTTGGTGACGCGTATTATTTTCTGCTGTTGTTGATGTGCTTTTCCAAACCCAAGGCCAAGGTGCACTGAGACAGGCTGAAGGTTTGCAGGGTGAACGTGGAGGCTTGATTAAAATGCAGGTGAGCATCACAGAATGTCAGTCATCTGTTGAGGGAGAGAAAGGAGATAGAAAGTTCTTCCAGGGGGACATCTCTTGTTTTCTTGGTATGCGCTGTTAACATCTGTACCAACTAATCAACTCATTGCTAATTCACTGTCCTTACTTCTATCGCCGAATTTTTGTGGTGAAGATGGATAATGGGTACCCAATGCAGGGAACACAGACCTCGCTTTCAGTGCGACCTTGAACCAACCACTCTTCCTCCCTGTGCTTTCCAAGTCAAAGAGCCACACCAGCCTCCCTGCGAGCATGGCACCGATGTGCAAGGTGCTTTACATACATTAGCTCTAATCCTCTTTAAACACACCTTTTAGCTAGTTGTTATCCCCATTTTATAAATGAGCCATCTGACGCTCAGAGAGCTTGAATGAAGCCACACTTAGAATACGACCAGGCTGGGATTTGAACCCCCGTCTGTCTAAATCAAGAGCTCACGTTCTCCCCGCTGCAGCACGCTGCCTCTCCTGGACTTGGATGCCACAGAGAACCACACCCTTCCTTCTCTCCTTCCATTTTATTCTCCCTCCTTTCCCCCTTCTTTTCCTGTCTTTCTGTCCTTTCTCCCTTCCCTTTACTTACTGAACTAGTATGATTTCAGAGATCTATTCTTAAAATGTAAAATGCATTCTTAAAGACCCTGTTTTATTTTTTAATTTTTTTAAAAGATTTATTTATTTATGCACACAAGCACTGGGGTACAGGCCAGAGGTGTGGGGGGTGAGAGGAGTCACCACAGACAGAGCAGAACAGGCAGATCAACAGAAGTACACTGCTGAGGGGAGCAGCAGGTACAGCAGGAGAGGTCTGCCGCGCCGTGTGGGTCCCCTCCCTGGCTGGCAGCAGGGATCGAACTCGCGCCGCAGTGGCTGCAGTTTGCTTCACAGTGCGTTGCTTAACCCACTGTGCCACCAGGGAGACCCTTAAAGACCCTGTTTTTAAGGATAAAAATGTTAGTTGGGCATCAATTTAGGGACCTCGACAGTGTGTTGTGGTAAGTTCTGCAGAGACAAGAGCATGGGAAGGGATTTTAGGAGCTGGGGAGGAGGCTACATAGGACTTTGCCTGGCGGTCCAGACAGCGGTGGCACGCACCTGACAGGGCAAACCCAAGACTTACTGCAGGAACTGAGACCACCCTAGCATCCTCAGCAAACTGGTTCAGGTGTGAGGCTTTACTCCCGGGAGACACTTGCAAGCAAGGGAGAGGCTGGCCAATCCACAGATGGGCACAGAGGCCTAGGGAGCCCTGGAAGCATCTCACAGGGTCAGGGAGCAGAGGTGAAGACCCTGCAGGGAGCCGGCTGCCAGCTTGGAAACTGGAACCCCCTCTGCTAATGATGTCGAGGCTTCAGCAAAAAAGGAGGTGCTGCTTTTCTCAACAACCCAGATGCCCCCAGCCCCCACTGAGTACCGTCTTATTTCTTGGATTCCACTGTGGAGGCACAGGCCTGTGGTAAAACCACAGAGAACTGAAATGCCAGGTGTTCCCCTTCCCTCTCAGCCCCGTCTTCAGTCACCTTGAACCTGTTTCTTCAGCCTGGTGCTGGGAGGGTGACTTCAGGGATGGCGGAATCAGTGCACAGCCATCCCCTATCGGCCCCCTAATGAGCTGTGACGTGGACTGGCAGGAGGACAGCAGCTCTGGACTCAAGGACACGCAGCGCCGAATGACTAGGGCAATCAGATGGGGATTTTAACAGTCACCCCGGGTTGGCTTTCCAGTCACAGCACTCCTGCTTTGGTCTCATCAAGACTTGGCTACCTGGTATTGGGAACAAATTCATTACCCCTTCATTCAATAAGCATTTATTGAATACCTTCCACCGTTCCAGACCTTGGAGAGACCACGTCCAAAGTAAACATGGACACGTCTCTCATGCATCTTTCCACTTAGACACAGATAGTGATAAATGAGCACATTAATATATAATTTCAGCATTTGATAAATGCAAAAGAGGTGAAATAGAAGCAGCTATGAGAAAGCCTCTCAAGGGGGGTCGGATCCAGTCTTCCAGGCCAAGGGGCAGGGGAGGGAAGACTTCCCTTGGGAAATGATATTTGAGCTGACATCTGGGTAGAAGGAAAGAGCATTCCAGAAGGTCGTCTGAATGCCGCTGGGGTTAGAGTGGGCAGGACTCGGGTGACGCCAGGACCCAGGAAGCTTGGGTGTTGTCCTGGCTTCCTGGAGAACAGACCCCAAGGCAGAAACTCGCATGCTAACTCGGGCAGTGCAACGCCATGGCAGCCGAGGGGGGGAAGGGGAAGAGGCAGGCCAGGGGGGAGAGCACATATAAGGGTCACTGCTTTGCATCAGGCACAGCTGATTGGTCAGTCTTCGGCGAGGCCTTGTGACACTACTACCTCCCCAGCCGGCCCGTCGGAGAGGGAGACAAATGTGCCTGCAGAGTCCCCATCTCTTAATAAAAAGATCACCCCTGTACCCTATGCTCTGGGGTGTGCTCTAGGACCCCGCCTTGAAGAGGTCAGAAGGCAAAGGTGACAGCTCTCACTGCAGCCACATCAGGTGGCCTGGCCCAGTGCGTGGAGTGCAGTCTCTCACCCTCCTCCCTGCCTACAGCCCTGCCTGCAGCTGGTTGAGTCGGTGCAGCCTGGTTAGCAAGAAGCCCACTTCTCGCATCTCAGAGCTGCAGGCTGGAGGCACACAGCGCAAGGAGTGAGGTGAGGTGGTGGGAAGGTCAGGAAGGGTACACACAGGGGCCAGCCAAGCAGGTAGAGGCTATGATGACATGGCCCGGTCACCGTGGCAGAACCTGCCCAGCCTCCCAGCATGGAAGATGGAAACCTCCCTTTGCTGCTCACTAAGCTGCACTCGGTGCCAAGCCGTCGGCCTGGAGAGCTATTGATAACACCAAGGAGGAATCCGACGGCAGAGTGAGCCTGGGCGTGAGCATGCGCAGGTTTGGCCCGAGCATGATTATTATATTAGGCTCTTGTAGGTCCACCAGGCTTTCTCGCTGCCTCCCTGCCTATTCCAGGGGCGTGTGTTCCTGGTGCAGGAAATACAATAAAGCCGATGGCTGCTAACAGCTCAGAGTGACAGCCATTGTCTTCATCATGGGGGAAGTGGAGGGGAGCCCGTGACTTCATCATGGGGGTCCAGAGATCCCGACCCCTCTGTGCCAGGCTCAGGAGTTGTCTTGCAGGCACTTGTGACTTTTGGGGTCGCTGCTCACTCAAACAGGCCATGTGGCCCTGGGGAGGAGGAGGGTGCATGTGTAAGGATGAGGTACCCAGAGTGTGTGCAGAGCTGCCCCTGGCTTCCCCTGGAGCGTGTGCAAGGCAAGGCAGCCAAAACTGCAGCCAGAGAAACAAAGGCCTTTGATTTGAAAGACTCCCCCAATAAGGAGCTGGTGACCAGCTAAGGAGGTTTTACTTTTCATTTTTTAATTCAAGTATTTGCGGCACTGGTTTGCAATGCTCTCTATGTTTTAGAGCTCCAGGTTTGTAGCTTATAAGACGTATGTGAGCGCACCACACCCAGCACCGAAGCCCAGTAACCCTCTACCATGTGCATTGGCTCCCTTCCCTTCTTCCACCCTCCTCCTCTGGTAGTGTCAGTCCTGCAGGCAGATTGCAAGGGTTTGTTTTGGTCTGGTTTGTCATTCCTTTGCTTTGTTTCTTTATAAGGAATCTCTGAGAGTCTGAAGATCACAGAGACTTCCAGAAAGTCTGGGTGACAGGAGCAAGGCACAGAGGCACGTGTCGTCTCCAGCGATGTTCTGGAGCCTCATTCTTTCCACATCTGTTGTCACCTGCTCACCCTCCTGGTGGGCTTGCATACATGGCGTATTAGTTATAGAGGAGCATCCAAGCATGTTTTCGGCATATGTTTGGAAATCACCAGAGCATGATTTGGGTGTAAATCTCATTAAAGGTGGGCGTGTGCTCGGAGGGAGAACAAGTGGATGTGCATAAACCGGGCCAGGCAGGTGGCCTCCCAGCCCCTGTGCTGTGTCTGAGTGGAGATGAGAAGGCTGATGGTTTGGGGGGCTCTCAGGCTGGATTGGTTTCACCCGCATTGTATCCTTCAAAACTGAGCCCATGGCAGGCCTGCCCGGCAGCAGTGGTCGGTCTTGGTGGAGGATATTTGGCAGAGAGGAAGGGACACTGGATTAGCTTTCAGAAGGAAATGGCCCAGGAAGTCTCAAGGGTCCTCTTTTCTCACCCCAATAAATTTATTGAAATGAGGTTTTTAATTGAAAGAGCATTTGTTTGGATTATTGTAAGTTTCAGGTGTATAGTCTTATACGTCAAAGTCTGTATATTCCATATAAATGATGTTTACCATGAGAATTCTAGTTTCCATCACCATCCAATTGACCCCTTTACCTGACCTACTCACCTCCTTAGAGTGACTTTTTAGCGTTCATGTTGTTTAGATACAAAGATGGATAAGATAGTCCACTCTTTGACAGGGGACCAGTTGAGGGAAAGCCAGGTGAGAAAAGCTGTGATGGAGAAATGTGGGGGTGGGTAAGAAGGCTGGAGAAAGGCTCTCTCATGTACAATGACATCTTAGAAAGACAACTTCAGGAGCCCCGTCAACCTGAAACTTTAAAAGCAAGAAGTTGTCCAGGTAGCAGAGGGCCAGGAACAGAGAAGTGCTTGGAGGGAGGGGCCATGGCGTGTGGAGACAGGGCAGTGGGTGGACAGGTTCTGTTTTAGGTTCGTTTACCTGGACCAGATGATGGTGCCAAATGACACTATGGACTGCATAGCCTTCTGGGGTACAGAACATAGAGGAGTGGAAACAGGTCAAAGGCTCTTATTACAAAAGATGCTGAGAACCAAAAGTACTTTGGGAGGTAAAGGAGGGCCTACATCAAAGGTTATCTTAAAACTTATAAGGTTTTTTCTTCTAGATATATGATATATATCATATGTGTTATATATGGTCCTTTTAAAACATAACATTACTGCAACTCCTCCATCTAGTACTGTCGTGGTTAACATTTCAGCATCATACTTTCTGGTATCTCCATGTATATGTATTTTACACAACTTCTTTTCATAAAAATAGGATCACAGAATATGCATTGTGTGTACTATGTCCAAGTCTTAGAATCTGGAACCTGCCAAAATTTATTTAAAAGATGAATCTTCAGGACTCATGGTTTTTGACTTGGGCATCGGCTGGATGATGGTCCTGGCCATTGAGGTGAAACATTCAGGAGAGAAACAGCAGTAGGAGGGAAAGAAGGATGAATTTAGCTTTGGAAAGGCCAGCATTGAAGTAACTTTTGGACATCGGGGAAAGACTTCCCACAGAGTTGGCTGGAATGGCTCAGCAGACTAAAACAGCATGTGTTGGAGTAGCAGGTGACTAGTAGGTGGCCACTAACATTATGAGTGGGGAAGGAATTGCCCAAGCAGAAAACCACGTGTTCCAGACGGAGGTAGAGGAGAACCTGTGAAAGCTCTTGAAAGAGAGTGGCAAAGAAGTTTTCCACCCCTTGAGGGGAAGTACAGAAAAGCATTCGCCAGATTTAGAAATATGGAAGTCGCTGGCAAGAGCCTGTCAGTGGGTGGTGGATTGAGATCAGATTGCAGGCAGGGGTTGAATGTTCTTTAAAGAAGCTTGGCTTTTATGGGAGAGCAAGACAAAGGGTGGTAGCTAGGGGGCGCTGTGGTGCTCCAGAGGAGGGGATATTTGAGAGGAAATGGACCTGCTCAGTGAAACTCCTACGGTGCCGTCTCAGGGCTTAACCAAAAGGAAGGCTTCGCACACATGTGGTGTGGGTGGGAGGATTCAGTGAGGCAGCTCAGGAGATGTGGGGAAATTCGCATTCCTGGAACACTGTGGGGGGTTGGGGTGACAGGAAGTAGATGGAACAGAGGAGAGGCTGCTTTCCTCAAGGGGTTAAGCAGTCCTTGCCAAGCCACTAGCACTTCTTCCCACAGGAGCTATAAATCCAGCCCTGGGTCAGGGTACTTCTGTCCTGGGTGTTGTCTTAATGTCCCTCTACACTTGAGCAGTGATTTCCTGTTTGAACTGCTTTCACAAGCGTCACTTCTTTATTGTCCACAGCAGCTCTATGAAGTAAATACTATGATCCTTATTTTATAGCTAAGCAACCTTCAACTTCCAAATGCAAATGACCCACCCAATATCCCAAGGCTGATGAGTGGCAGAGGTGGGGTGAGACTTGGGCAATGGGTCTTGGCCACAAGAGCACGTCCTGCTGGAGTTTCAGCCTCCTCTCCTTCCACCCAAAGTTGGCATTCACTTCTGAGATGTTCTTATAGGCAAAGGATTTGGAAGATTTGGTGCTCGCGGCTAAATCTGGTCCACAAAAAGAGGCTCTTTATCATAAAGTGGGTTGCTGGACAGACGCCCTCTCCAAATCCTTGCATCCACACCAAGCGTGTGCAACGCGTTCCTTTTGGTGAAGCCCTGAGCACAGGTACCTGAGGAGAGGTGAAACTGCTCTTCACATCCTAGAGCATAGCTTGGGAGAGAGCAAAGCACACTGGGACAGAGTTGGAGGTCCCCACTAGCATTCAAGTTCACAATTCAGTACCTCGTTGGTGTTCTTGATCACACTGGCACATTTAAGTTCAAAGAGAAAAGGGCTGTGGAAGACTGAAATCCAAGGCTCATAAGCCTTGGACATCAAATAGCTCTTACCAATGACATTTTGATGAATTAAGTGGAAATGAAGCTGAAATGCCTCATTCTATTTCCCCTCCCGGGCCCCTTCGCCAGAGGATTGTAAGGAGTTTTCCAGAGACCTGGGGCATGGAGGGGCTGTTCACAGCTTCAGTCCAGCGGGAAGGTTGTCCAGAGACATTTTGCTGAACTGAAGAAAAAATACAACAACTACTCTAGTCTCCTGGGATTACTTTTCACCTTGAAGCCAGAAACTATTTTAACTCCAAATAGGTCATAACATTCTATTCTTTAAAATAAAGAAACTGATCCTTGGGCTAAAACTGAGTCTTTAGCTCTTTCTCCGCATGACAGTCAGACAAAAAGAGGGTTTTCCTCTACCTTCCCCATTAAGGCTGGGCTTCTGCACTTAGTGAAATCAGGAAGAGATGGGCTTCAGTGTGAATTCAGCCATTTTTCACTCATTCATTCATCAGAATGCCCACTCTCTGACAAACACTCTTTGGATGTGAGGAATTGCCAGTAAGGGGCACTCCAAGAGACAGGTAACCAAGAACTACTGCACAGGGCCTAGACACCTGCTCTAGGAGTAATATTAATGACAATGCAAATAAAGATGGTTAACGTTTATTAAATGTCTCCTGTGGGCCGGGTACTGTTCTGAGCCCTTGTATATATAAACTCACTTCGTCCTCACAATCATCAAAGGCTGCAGAGGAGGAGACTGAGTCACAAGCCCATGGGGAAGGTGTTCGGGGTCACATGGGTAGGATGTGGCTGGTGGGAGAGGTCCAGACAAGTGCAGACAAGCCGTGGTAGGGTATGAGTAGGGAGGACTCCCCCAGAGGAAGATGAACGGAGTGGAGGGTGAGGAATAAGAAGCATCATCTCTGTAGGAGAGGTTGTAGGGAGGACTCACCCAGAGGAAGATGAACAGAGTGGAGGGTGAGGAATAAGAAGCATCGTCTCCGTAGGAGAGGTTGTAGGGAGGACTCCCCCAGAGGAAGATGAACGGAGTGGAGGGTGAGGAATAAGAAGCATCATCTCCGTAGGAGAGGTTGTAGGGAGGACTCCCCCAGAGGAAGATGAACGGAGTGGAGGGTGAGGAATAAGAAGCATCATCTCCGTAGGAGAGGTTGTTCTGGGCACAGCAGATGCTGTGGCTGTCTGCGTGTGGTGGGCGTGGGGCCTGGGAGGGATTAGAGGGGAGCAGTGTGTAGACAGGGGGCATACATGGCAGGGTTTATATGGCGGGGATATTGAAACTGTGTCCAGAGGGCTAAAGGCGGCGTGGTGCTATTAAACACCAAGATGGTTTGCTTCATTCCAGGAGGGGAGTAGCAGAATTGTCTTTGGTTCCAGAAGGCTACTGCAGCAGGCGAGTAGGTGGATTGGAGGTAGAAGACAAACGCAGGGGAGCTGTTAGACAGCCGCGTGGGGATCCAGGTAGATGGACCGGAGCCCACATTGAGGGCTGCAGGTGGCGAGGAGGCCCAGCAGAGAACGTGGCAACTGTGTAGGATTCCAGCATGTCGTTCTAAGCCTTCTTGAAGGGAGAGGAGAGGCCTTCTCTCCTGCAGACGACTGAGCCCGAGCCCAAGTGGCCCTGCTTTCAGGGGAGGAGGAAAGACTGTCTGACTTGGGAAAAGGCCCTTCCTGGAATGGCTTTTTGAGGACTGTACATCAAGACCCCTCTGCACGTAGATCCCTGGGGCCCGGGAAGGGACACAATCCATCACTTCATTGTACTGTTTTGTTTTGTTTTTTTAAGAATTTGTTTAATTTTGCATACAAGCACTGGGGTACAGGCCAGAGGTGTGGGGGGTGAGAGGATGCACCAGAGACAGAGCAGGGAACAGAACAGGCAGATGGACTGAAACACACTGCTGAGGGGAGCAGCAGGGGAGGCAGTAGAGGTCTGCTGTGCCCTTGGGTCGCCTCGCTGACGGGAGGCAGGAATCTAACTCATGCTGCAGTGGCTGCACGTTGCTTCATTGTGTGTTGCTTGACCCCGCGCCACCAGGGAGGCCCCACCTTACTGTACTCAAGAATTAAAGCTCTGGACGCTGCACCTCGAGCCTAAAGCACTTCCCTCTGCCTCCCTCGCCAGCCCCTCCCTTACAGCCCTGTCTCATTTTAACTTCTCAGGCTGCTCTTCTGTCACGCCAGTCTTTTCGCCCACCTGATAAAAAGCCAATAGAACCAGCAGCTGCTCTCCCTTTCCTCGGGGATGACGGTGCTGGCTGCCCTCCGGTCTCTGATGGCCGCCCTCCCTCCACATTCAGGGCGAGCCCCTCAGAACACTGCCAGGGCTGTGGACCAGAGGGAGGCTCGGACGGCTTCTGACTGTCACCTGCGTTAGCAGAGGCTCTGCCTGAAGCCATCAGCTCCTCTCCTTCCTCTCGATTCCCTGGGAAGGGGCTTCTCCTCTGCTCCAGACACTCAGCACACCTCGCCCTAGTTCAAAGCTGAGCCCCAGGAGAGAAGGGATTAGAAGGGGGGAAGGTCTGCTCGGCCCTGACAGAGGCGGGGTGCAGTGCAGGGGCTCTCACATGCTGGGAGAGGCAGGGATCGTGGCCATTCCGCAGAGGAGGGCGTGGAGGCTCCCAGAGCTCCGGGGTTAGCCCAGGCTCACACCGTTAGGACAAGGAGGTGTGCTCCCTGGACCCCTAGAGGGCACAGGAGAGCTGGTGGCAGGAACAGAGAACGCCATACATGGTGGGTATCCCCGCCTCTGTGCCTGCCTGCTGGAATGGGGAGGAAGGAATAGGCTGGCCCAGGAGACTGGCAATAGGGAGGTAGCTCTGTGTTTGAGAGGGACACCTGGATGACACGTACATCCTCAAACCCACTGTGCAGGTAGTGGCGTTACTCCTGTTTGCAGGCTAAGAACATGGCCCAGAGAGACCACCACCTGGGAGTGCGAGGATTTGAAACCACGTCCCTGTCCTTTAGAAGCTGTCCAGCTAGGAGGTTAGACAGGAAGAAGTTATTAACCTAAGTTTGGATGGGTAAGTGCTTTGTCAGAAATATAAGTCACATCATACTCAAGTAGAGAGCAGGAGACAGGAATCACTTCCCAGTGGGGACCCCCGGGGTGGAGTCTTAGTGGAAGTAAAACTGGCAGCTCCCTGAGGGCAAGCACAACGGACTGTCTCTCATCCAGATACCGCCACACACCTGGGCACAGTGAAATGTTCATAGGCACATCATACAGAGCAAGGCACAGGTGACAAGTCCTCCTTGCCTAAACTTAGGGAGGTGATCCTCAGCAGGTGTATTTCAGCCCAACGTTCAACACCAGACAGAAAACCAGGCTTGATGAGTCCATCAAAAGATGTAATTTAATACCTACTATGTGTCTGTGACTGTACTAGGGGACTGGCAGGGTAAGAGGACAGATGAGATTGGTTCTGTCTTTGAAAGTTAACAGTCCAGATGGTATGGAGGCAGAGAGAGGACGGATCAAAGAAATGCTTGCTCCAGTGTGGACATGAGAGACCAGACGCGTATTGCTCGGGGACTTAGGGGAGGACAACGCATGACAACACGCATTGCATGGAGGGTGCTTAGCTGGAGTCCTTATCTCCCATAAAGCATCCGCAAGCCTGTGGCCTCCCTGGAATCACAGAATGTGAGCCCCAGAGAAGGTCAGCCACAGATTCAGGAAGAGACCTCAGGGCTTTGTCTGCTAGTTTTAGATCCCTGTAATGTTTCTTTTCTACCAAAGAAGTTGACTTGGGGGACTGGGGGTTTGGAGTTCAGCTATGTTCAGACCTCCTTCGGTAGCTTCAGACTGGGAACTCCTCCAAACCCCATGGGCGTCTCGAAGCAGCCTGGGAAATTTGTCAGAAGGCTCACTTCTTGGGAATTATTTCTGCCTTCCCCACCGAGTGCCAGCTGTTAAGGGGAGTGAGGGGTCTGCAAAGGAAGTGAAAATGTATTAATTAGGCATCTGAAAGCTTCTAAGACATTGGCTTGCTGTTAAAGAGAACAGACAGGCAGTAGAGAATTGATTTGGGGCAGGGGTGGGAAAGGAGTATGAAAAGTGATGTGATAGCTTCTGCGAATACTCTGGTCTGATTGTGCACCCACAAGACAAAGGTGAGACGTTACCTGCAGACTCAACTATTCACCAGGCTTTAGTCCGAGGTCGGGAGTCCTTTTTGAAAGCTCCAGTTCAGCATGTGGGCTCTTCTGTCTTGCTCTCCAAAGCATGTCCTCATCTGCCACCCAGGTCTAGTAATTTAGCTTCCGATAATCCTCAAGAATAAATTTCTGATATTGCTAACCCTGGTCCTTGTGTCCCCTTCCCCAGAAATAGGGATTCTGTTCCTGAAGCTGGAGCCAGCACCCTGTTAACCCCACTGTCCTTCCCCTCCTCAGCCAATATTACCTGTGCCTAGATGCACTGATGCAGCATTGATTGTGGTTTCAGGTTGAATAAGACAGTTTTTATTTCTACTGAGTTCACATCTGAATGCATAGAACCTTCGAGTATAGCTGTGCAGGTTGCATATTGTCTAAGAGGTGCCTCTCCCTGCTCACCAGTCATTGTTCTGGTGTGGTGCTGTAGCCACCTGTAGATTCTCTTCCACAGAGATGCTTTCATTTGCCAAGCCATGCGCCCACTGTCTTCTGGCAGATTGGTTTTTATAACTCATACTCTAGCCCCCCAACTATACTAGGAATGAGGCCCAGTGTATAAAAATAACAAGGCCATAGCATGTGGTATATGCAAAATGTGATCATATACAAAACTTTATGGGAACGGAAGAAAAAGCGTATTGATAGTTCATCAGCAGGGAGCCAGACAAGACTTTAGAAGAGAGCTAATAATATTAATAACTATTTTTTATTGAGTATCTATCTACTACCTGCCAGGTATTTAACATGCATCATTTCCTCTCCAACAGTAATCTTACAAGATAAATGTTATTAATCACATTTTAAATGGAGGCACTGAAGTGAACTCTGGCTTAACAGAGGCTAACTTGGTCACGCAGCTAATAAGTGATTGATCTGGAATTCAAAGCGAGCCTGTCTGACATCAAAGTCCCTGGTCATTGTAACACACCATGATGTCTCTAAAGGAAGTAACAGTCAAGTTGGACCTTGATGGGCAAGAGAGAACGTGACAAGCGTCAAGAGGGACAGAGTGGCAGGCAGAGGAAGAGTGTGGGCATAGACTCGGAGTCTGAAATAGATGGCAGGTTTAAGGACCATGGAGAGGGCAGCATGGCCACATCATTGGCTGAAGGAGGTCAGGTGGTGCTAGAAGGCAAGTCTGGGCCAGGTCATAAAGATCACTAAGAGTTGGGGCTGTATTCTCTCTCTTTTTTTTTAAAAGATTTTATTTATACAAATGTACAAGAGCTGGGATACAGGCCAGAGGTGTGGGGGATAAGAGGATTCACCGGAGAAAGAATGGGAAGCAGAATAGGCAGAGAGTAAAATACACTGCTGAAGGGAGCAGCAGGGCAGGGCAAGAGAGGTCTGCTGTGCCATGTGGGTCCCCTCCCTGGTCTGGGATCAAACTCTCACTGCAGTGGCTACAGAAGCCACACAGTGTGGTGCTCAACCCCTTGTGCCACCAGGGAGGCCCATGGGGCTGTATTCTAAAGATAGTAGGAAGTCTGGAGTTTTTAAAGCAGGGGAGTGATTGAGTAGTAGAAATAGAATCTAGAGCAGTGGTTCTCAAAGTATGGTTCTTGGACCAGCCACAGCTTCACCTAGGACTTGTCAGAAATCCAACTTCTGGGGCCCCACCCAGACTTACTGCATCAGAAACTGGAGTGGGGCCCAGCGCTTTGCATTTTAACAGGCCCTCCAGGTGATTTCTGATGCGTGTTCAAGTTTGAGAACTATCTGTGCCCCTGCAATTGGGTGGATGAATAGAGTGGGAGGAAGTGGAAGTTATGAGAACAGTGCAGAGGCTATTGAATAATTTAAGGGAAGACTTGAATGATGGTAGCAGCAGTAAGACTCAAGTGGCAGTAATGGACTACATAGACATTTCAGAGTTGAAATGGATGGGGCTTGGTTATGGAGCGGAGGGGAGAGGGAAGTCTCAGGCTGGCTCCCGGGCCCTGCTTTGAATGACAGCTGGCTGGGAGGTTCACGAACTGAGTAATAGCGCACAGCAGAATAGTAGCCTTGGACGGCAGTGATCGGGTGGTTATGGCTGGATCCCTGAGTGCCAGCCGGACTCTGAAGCGCAGTAAGGGAAGGTGAGAAGTGAGAAGAAGGGAGAGGAGAGCCAGTGGGAGGGCAGCACTGGGCCCCGTGCTGGGATGGGGTGGTGGTGAAATGGAACACCCCACTGTGATCGCCCCTGTTTTTGCACCCTCTTCTTTCCCTCCTGGCCCTCAGGGTGCAGATTCCTGCTCTCTGAATGAGCTAGGACCAGTCACCCACATTTTCTGACCCCCATATCGTCATCCTCAAAATGGGAACAAGAGCAACCACCGCTGGCTATCGCGAGATGAGTGAGCGACAGCCTGCGCGGCGTGCCGCCCTGTAGTGGCCGCTC
The DNA here is from genome assembly GCA_019455555.1 of Galemys pyrenaicus. NCBI lineage: Eukaryota > Metazoa > Chordata > Mammalia > Eulipotyphla > Talpidae > Galemys > Galemys pyrenaicus. The sequence goes on from JAGFMF010011443.1 coordinate 5,041,643, forward strand.
AGCGAGTGCCAGCCTGTCCTCTCTGGCCTGTGTCTGCCACCCATGTCTCCCCTTAAGTCACTCCATGTGCGCTTCCTCTCCGGGCCTAAAGCCCTGCTCCTGAGCCTCCCACCCTCCCTCCCTCCATGTGTGCACACGTGCACATGTGTCTGCTGCGCTCACAGATCTGCTCATCCAGAGCAGGTCCTCCACTCTCCCACGTGGCCTGGGTTAAGGCCTCCTTGTCCTGCCGTCTGGGGATGACAGCGTGTAACTGAGCCATACAACTGGAGCACCACATCCAGGCTGCTCTGGCAGCGAGCGGGTCCTGCAGTCACCGGAAAGGCCTTGCAGGGGTGCTGGACCATTTTGCCTGCCATCCAACCCCCTCTCTTTGTAGGAACACAAGAGCAGAAACTTCCCTCCAGAAGGAGTGATCTCTGGGTCATCTCTGGGGGAGGAGTAGCCTCAGTTAGGTGACAAGGTGGTGGCAGTGCTGGTGAGGTCACTTGTCCGCAGACTTAGAGAAAACAGCTTGAGCTGGAAGTCAGGGTCTGTCTCGAAACCCAGAATTAGTAACTGGATCTTCCTGGCCCGCCATTTGTTCCCATGTACGGAGCACGTCCATTTCCCCATACTCTGCCTTGCATTAGCCACAGTTTCATCAATAGGCCTAAGATCTGAAGAACTTAACAAGACCCCCCTGGGCTCCAGCTCCCCTGCCCCTTGCCCCTCACTCTCTCTCTACCCCTGCTGGTCTTCTCTTACTTCCTTGAACACAGCATGCGCAGTTCCACCGTATGACCTGGGCATTGCTCTTACAGGCCTGTACGTTTGTTCTTCCTTATAGCAGCAACCTGTTTCCTCACGTCGCTAATACACTGCTTCCATCTCTTTATCTAGGCTTAGGCAGGTGTCCTCTCTGTGAAGCATTCTTTCTCTGCCCCCTAAGGGACCCCCATTCCCTTTCTTAGTAAGTGACTAAGAAACACAAGAAATACCTTGTGGATTATCTTCAAAGAAATGACCACTATCTAAAATCATCTTGTTTACTATGGGAATATTTGTTTATTGTCTGTTATCCTTCACTAGAATGTAAGTTGTCTGTGATCAAGAACTATATCTTCCCAGGCCCCAGAATATAATAGCACTTAGTAATTATGGATGGACAGACGGATGGATGGATGGATGGATGGATGGATGGATGGATGGATGGATGGATGGATGGATGGATGGATGGATTAATGAATGGATGGATGGATGGATGGATGGATGGATGGATGGATGGATGGATGGACGGACGGACGGATGGACGGATGGATGGATAGATGGGTGAACTTGTTGAAGAATGGGTGCTAGGAAGGCATGTATAAAAGAATTAACAATTGCAGCCCTTGGTCTCCAAGAACTTAGAGTTTGGACAGAAAAGTTCAATGTTGAGAATCACTTGTAGGTTTTCAGACAATTCTTTTGACTGGTAAGAGGTAATACAACCAGTGACCCAGCCACTTGGGGCTGCAGGAGACGGTGTTTTCTCTGGGGCTGCCCTCCCACAGCAGCTAAGGGGCCTGCACGTGCTTCAGTAAAGCCCTGCCTCCCCGCCTGGGCTCTGCCCTCCCCAGCCCTGCACAGTTGGGCCTCCAGCTCACCCCTCTCCAGGCCACCCACTCACCAGGCAATATTGTCCTAAAAAGAACTTGAGCAACCTCCCCCTCCTCGTCTCTCCCCATGGGGTGGGACTGCGCAGGGTTAGTCATCTGACTCAAAGACAGAGTCCCAATCACGTGTTTGTTCCCCAGTCACAGCTCGCGCCTCTTTGCTTCCCTCTCTAAGGTTTGGTTGACATAACTGGCTATCTGTTTGGCCCCCACCACATACACATTAATCCCCCACTGCCTTTGGGATCTTTTCCTGTCTTGCTTTCTGACTTTGTCTCCCCAAGTGTGTATGCTTAGAAAGGGGCCACTGCAGCCTGAACTTCACGGAGCAGACCCCCAGATCGCCGGCGTGGACTCCAGCATCCCCCCGGCCTGATTCCCACTTGTGCTGGGCTCAACTGCTCCTGGCTCCCTTGACTTCCCTACACTGGCAATCTCTCTAAAGCTAGCAATAGGCACCTTTCGTTTTTTGCTTACTATGTGTGAGATGCAGTGCTCAAAACTGCGTTGCAAATAGTAACTCGTTTCACCTTTAAAGAATCTTACAAGGCAAAATATCAGTACTTTATGCTGTTTTCTAGGCCATCAAACTGAAGCTCTAAGGTTGTTGGTTTGTCCAGGTCATGGGGCTGAGTCAAGATCTGAACTCAAACAGGTCCACACTGGATTCTCATTACTGTGCGGAGTGCCCTGAGCACACGCCCTGCTGTGCTTACCTGGTACAACCTCAGTCACCCAAGCCTGCTGCCGTGGCTCTCTGCCCTCCCAAGCAGACAGACCCAGTTCATCCCTTGCCGTCCTGTGAATAAATTGCCCTGCTTCAAAGAATCCCAAATGTGACAGTTCCCTCTGTCCTCTGGCCATGCCTCACTTGCAGAAATGAATTTGTTCCAGAAGGTCCTGGGGTGTTCAGTTGCTTGTCGCCATGGCTTGGCCTTGCCATCTCAGAGCTCCTGGCCAAATCATCCTATGCTTCGGGAGGCTTACACAAGGACTTGTCTTCTTGCCATCCGATAGCTTGTCAGGAGCAACTGACATCCCATTTGTCAGCATGTGCACCAGGCCTGGCTCGACCATGCCAATGGCAATGCTGGCAGCTACCGAGGCAGCCACCCCAGAGCGCTGTTCTGTTCCACTCTTCCCAGGACTGTTGAATTAGTCCTTATCTTCTGCAGCCTTCTGATACGCTCCCTTGCTTGATGACAAACTCCTACTCCAGCTGTGTCTACATTTGCAATTTAGGCAGTGAAATGAAGGCCCAGATCCTTTTAAATGGCAGCATGTGGTCCAAACAGCAAATTTGGACTACTTAGAAAGATATGTTAACTCTGGCCAAATGGAGGACCCTTATCCAAATCCCAGAGAAACCCTGAGTGGCAGCAAAACAGTGGACTGGGGGCCTGGCTGGGTGCCAGGTTGGCGCAGCCCGTAGAGCACAGGCAGGAGATCAAAATAGAAGGTAGGTGTGGTCAGTGAGTCCAGCAATTGTGTGAGCTGGTCAGTCTGGCCTACAGGGAGGAGTGTCAGTAAGAACAAATCAGAGAAGGGGCTTACCCTTCAGAAAACCCCACCAGGCAGGTGATGCAGGGGTCCAGGGCGCAAGAGAATGGACAGAAGATGGGGACAGGATGTCAAAAGCAGTAACAATAGCAGGGCACGTCTATTGCGTTGCTGAGTAGGCCCTGTATTTGAACTCACTTAGTCCTCACATCTTGGGGAAGCAGACAGTTAACCTTTCATCTTCCATGCATGAGAAAACAATTTCAGAGAGGCTAAGCAAGTTGCCTAAGATCACACAGCTTGCAAGAGGCAAAATTAAGGCCGGGGCCCTCTGACAGCTCTCTGCCATAGATACGCTGCGAGAGCGTTGCTGTGGGGCCTGGGACACGCTGGCCACCCCACTCTGGGAGGAGCACCCATCTAGGGCGGGGTCTGTTGAGTGCTGAAGAGTGGCAGCTGCTCCCAGCAGGGAGTCAGGCTCCCCCAGGGGCTTTGCCTGGTAGTCACCGCGCACTGAGTTGACTCCCTGAGAGTTCGACCATCTGTTCTGCTGTTTGGGCCAGGTAGGATCTGGACTTTTCTCCTCCCAGATGCAAATGAAAATCCAGTTAAAACAACCAGATGTTCCTTGTTGCCCTTCTTGACTTAGAAGCCATCCAGATGTTTAAAGAGAGCTACACAGAAGACAGGCAGGCCTGAGTGTGTCTGTCTCACGCCTGTGAAATTACCAGAATGGCACTATAAATGCAGCTACCACAGTCCCTTCTGTGGCTGCCGGGTTTTCTTTTTTTTTTTATTATTAATTTTTTTTTCATTTATATATATTTTACATCAATTGCAATCCCCATGTATTCCTCATCACCATATCACCAGTGCACCATCACCTCAGTCCCCCGTACTCCCATCTGCCCTCAACCCTCCCCTACCCCTTCCAAGTGTCCCCAATTTGTCCTTGTCTTTTCATTTTTGGTTTTTGTGTCTTTATTGTTATTATTAATATTATTGTTCTTATTCCTTTCCTTGACCCTTATTTGGTTCCCTTATATTCCTCCTAGGGGAGGAACCATCTGGTATTTTTCTTTTGCCTTCTGACTTACGTCGCTGAGCATCATCCCTTCCAGTTCCATCCATGTTCCTATGAATGTGTCTAGTTTTTTCATTTTTGATTGCTGAGTAGTATTCCATCGTGTATATGTACCACAGCTTCCCAATCCACTCATCTGTTAACCAGATTAAACAAAAACAAAGTGAACAATCCAGTCAAAAAATGGGCAAAAGAGCTGAAAAGGCAATTCTCCAAAAAGGAAATGCAGGGTTTTTTACCTAGAGAGGGCGCCAGGTGTCAGGCTAGAAGCTGGCCATTGTCCCTTCTACTTGGATAGCTCATGTTACTTTCATTAAAACCCTTTTCATTGAAAACACGTGTAGAGAAGCACACACATCCTAAGTGTCCACTGGAAGAATCATCGCAGAGGCCACGTGCCTTGTGGTCCCCAGACAGGCCAAGAAAGACACCAGGACCAGCACCCCGTGCACCTCTTGTCTCTGCTCCAGCCCTTCCTCCTCCCCGAAGGCAACTGTTACCCTGAGTTTAACACCACACAGCTTTGCTGAGTCTCATTCTCTCTCTGAATTGACACACTGCTGAGCACGAGGCGGTGTGGGCTCAAATCAGTGTGCGAATACGAGCTTTGGGATGCTTCTGTTGGCGCGACACCGGGTAGCCCTCCTCCCCCAGGAAGAGCAGCCAGAGGCTTGTGACTGCCGCTCCGACTCTTCCTCCAAGAACTTCAGGGGTCCCCGAGGAGATGCCGCCTGCCCTCTGCAGGGGATAACTTGCATATTCTGATGAGAAATGAGGACAGGACTCGGCGCTGTTCGGTCTAGGGGTCTGCTTGGCTAGACTGGTGCTGGCACTTCCTGGAACCGTAGAGCAGCTGGGGCCAGACTCGAGCCACACTGAGAACCCCTTCCACCCAGCAGGACCATCGGGGTGCAGGAAGGGGCTGAGAGCGTGCACTGACTTGGAGGGAGAAGGGGGGACGGGGAGGCCTCTGGGAGTTCTCTGTGACTGTCAGCAATGCTCCCAACAACTGATGGCATGTTTACACCCCTAATTGCAGGCCTGCGAATGACACTATTCCTAATTACAGGGCTGACAAGTGGGACGGAAAGTAAGAGAAAGATGGCACCGGAAGCTTCTGGGACTGTCAGCTTCCTCCACCAGCAGAAGCCACCTTCTCAGGTCTGCTGAGCGTGCTCTAGGGCACACCCCTCACCACCACCTCGCATGGGCCTGGCACCATAGGTGTAGAGTAGAGCTGGCTCAGTCCTCTTGGTCAGTGCAAGGTCAGGGCTTCAAGTTCGATCCCCAAGTGGGCCAGTTATCCTTGCTCCATGTCAGGGCCCCGTGCCTGCACCCCAGACCTTAACCAGCTTTGGGGGCAACTGGCAGGGACAGGAGACTGGCAGAAGCATATGAACCCACTGGTAGAAATTCAGGGTCTGCTTTCACATGGTGGATATCTCCACCACCCTATGAACTGGAGGGCTTATCATTTTGGGGAGAAATGGGCATATCATCCAGAAAAATCAGATAGGATTCTAATTCCTTTGCTGTTGGTCAGTCCTCAGAAAGTTGGGCATGAGGATGATGGTGATACCGGAAGGTGAGAGCAGCCCCAGCTTCTCAGGCCGCCCTGCCTTGCGGTGTCCATCCAAGACAGACAGCCTTCTGTGCTGTCTCTTTCACGCCTCAACAACATCAGCACCCCGCCACACACACAGAACAGATTGATTTTCCAATTACGGGATTTCTTTGTATGCGCTTCAAAACCCATATTGATGTTTCTGAAACAATAACTATTTTCAAGTGAAATCTAAATTGATCCTTTCACTAACAACAGGCTAACAACCTACCCTATTCCAGGTGCCTTTCTAAGTGCTCTTCGTACAGTAATTCCCTTAGTCTTTACAATACAACTGTGAAATATGTATTATTTCTGCCCCCATTTTCCAGGTGAGGAAACTAAGGCACAGAAAGGTTAAGTGACCCTGTTACGCTATCTTGGCTAGTAAGTGGCAAGGCTGGCCCCGGCTCAGTCATCACACTTGCCTTCAAAGTTCTACCCAACTCAGAGTGAAGGTAAGGAAATCACATAACTGAGCTCCCACTGGCATCGACTCAGCTTTTTATTCAGTTGGTTATTCCAGTAAGTGTTCAGGGTATTTATTTTGTTTACTCAGTACATGCCTCATGCCAGGCACTGTTCTAGGCTCTGGAGCTGCATGTAGCTATGCAGACAACAGGTGCCTGCTGCCTCAAGCTTGCCTCCTGAACAGATAATAAACAGCTAAATGAATAAATGAGCAAGACAATTTTAGATGGTGATTTTTGCTGTGCTGAAAATAAAACTGAATAATAAGACGGAGAGTGTCAGGCAGCGATGGGCCCTCAAGGAGGGGCACTGTGAGGCCTGCACCGTCTGAAGAGGCCCACCTAGCTTGGCCGGGGCAGAGCTATGTGGCCAGAGGGAAAAATCAATGCAAAGAGCCTAAGGTGCAAATGAACTCGGCGTGTTTCAGAAGCAGGAGAAGGCCAACAGCTAGAATGTGGTAAGCCACGACGCCATCCAGCCAGTGGCCGTGCTAAGGTCAGTGGCCTGGGATATCTCTCTGGGTTCTTGTCCTGCGTCCACACGCATTCAGGGAACTGAGGAGGCCCTTAGGTGGGTCCATAAACTTATTTTTTTTTTCAAGATTTAATTTATGCACACAAGAGCTGGGGTACAGGCCAGAGGCGGGAGGTGAGAGGATCCACCAGAGACAGAGTGGGGAGCAGAACAGGCAGAACAACTGAAATACACTGCTGAGGGGAGCAGCAGGTGGGCGAGGCAGGAGAAGTCTGCTGTGCCATGTGGGTCCCTCCTGGCCGGGGATCGAACTCGCGCTGCTAGTGGTGGATGCTTCACAGTGTGGTGCTCAACCCCTTGTGCCACCAGGAAGGCCCCTCCGTAAGCTTATGAGGGAACAGTTTACATCTGTGTGTTTTTCTAAATTCAAACCGTCCTTCGGTTATGAAGCAACAAACTGCAGTGACCGTGGCCGTGACTGGGTCAGCAGCGGTGTCGCTTGGCCACCGCTCTTAGACCGAGCCCCAGCTCTTGTGACGTCACTATCACAAAAGAGTAATTGCGCTCGCCATGTTGCTGTGCGATAGGCTAAATGTAATGAACATTTTAGCAGAGCTTTAAAAGACCTCACCAGACTGCTCTGGGAGTCCGTGGCATAAAAAGATTAAGAAGGCAATCCGGAGGAAAATAGCACAATCTGCTTTGGTTTTTAAAAGCCCCCGCTGGCTCCATTAGGGAGAGGTGATTATAAAGGCGGGGCTGCACCTGAGTTCCATGCATGAAGGTTATCGGTTTCATCCTCACAACAATTGCAAGATGTAGCTATCATTTCGTCCACCTTAGAGATGAGGAAACTGAGGCCCAGAGGTGGGGTCATTTGCTCAGCTGGTGAATGGCAGAGCGCCATCTGGCCCCAAAGAACAGGAAGCTTCGTGCCAGGGAAAGGGAGCCAGTGGTAAGAGGCCAAAGGTAAACAAAATGTGGTTGACCTCCTGACCCCGCTGGAACCCCAGGGCTGCTCCACTTCAACTGTGAATGGATGGTTCCCCTTCTGTTCCTTAAACCTGCCTCCCTCCCAGAATCTGCCCACATCAGCCGTTAAGGCAGGCCTGAGCTGAGCTAGCTAAATATTTCATGGGGATTTTAATTTAACTCTGAAGAAATTCATCCAACCCTGAGAGTAGACTGTCACGTAGAGAAATAGCTCCCAGGAGCCCGTGGACCTGCAAGGGGCATTGCTGCTTCCCAGGAATGGTGATGCCCTCTCGGCTCCCTCCCCGGGCGTCCGGAGCAGCGCAGGCCCGTGAGCCTGGGTGAAACCTGCAGACGTGGGCTCAGGTTGCTTTGCAGAGGCTCTGGTGGGGCCTGCTTCTGAACAGGAAGCAGGACTTTTTCTGGGCCTGGTGGTACAGGCTGGGTAGAGGGAAAGAAGGAGAGAGAGGGCAGGGGAGGGAGCAAGAGAGGAAGGGGAGAGAGAGCAAGAAGAGAGTGAGAGAGGAGGGGGAGAGAGAGAAGAGGAGGGAGAGAAAAGAAGAGAAAAACCGCGGTGGGGGGGGGGGTGTCATAACAGAGTGAGAGAATCTGGCTACTGTTCTCTGTTCCCTCATCCTTGTTTGTGTGTGCGCATACGTGTGTGTGTGTGTGTGTGTGTGTGAAAGTGAGAGGTAACTGGTGCTCTTTGCACCCTCTCTCCTTGCTATTGTTCCTGGTTTGAAAGACGGGAGCCTCACTGGGCTTGGCACCCCGTCCCCAGTGCCCCCGGACAACAAACATTTCACAGGTGCCACGTGACCCCGGTTTATCCTTGGCCCCAGCCCACGGCGGGTGGAGCGGGAGGACCGCCTGCCTCGCGTGGCGGGAGAGCAGATGTGCGCGTCCCTGAGCCGTGTTATGAGAGAGTCTGAGTGATGCCTGCCGGTGCCCGCGCCAGCAGCGGGTGTGAGCAACCCGTCTCCCTCAGACCCCGTTGCTGCTCAGCTCAGGGCCCCGGTGAGCGAAGGCAGGTTTCCTGGTCATCTCAGTAGGGCAGGGGAGGGAGAAAGGCACCAGCAGGTACATTGATGAAAAGACAGGAAATGAGCAGATAACCTAATCTGAAATGGGCCGAGCTGCAGGTGTTAATCTGCTCCCCCCATGCAGTGTGAAGACTACAGACTGGGGAGAATTGGGAAGGCCCCCTGAGCCTGTTCTCGCTCTTCTTGCTGGTCCCCACCTCAGGCTGGGCTTGTCCCTGCCATCTCTGGTCTTCCTGGGTGTAATTAACACCCCTGCCTCCACCCCTCCACGGATGGCAGCCTTGTGCACGGAGGCTGGGGCCTTCTGGGCATACTGTCCAAGGTGTCAAAGGAGTGAGGGTTCGGAAGGGGGTGAGAGGACAAGGGATCCCTCCAGCAAGGATTTAGAGCCTCAAGTCTTCCTCAGGCTGGAGGATGAACGGTATTGACCGTGTCAGGAGCATGGCCTGAATCTAGTTGTAACATTCTGGCTCCCGGAGAAACCCCTCCTGCATTCAGCCATACCTGGCATGCCCTGCGCTGGGTGTTCATTAGGGACTTACTGTGCACGCGCATGGGGAAAATCACGATGAACAGGAGCATCCATAAGAAAGCAGAGTGCAGAGTGCTGGGACTCTAGCTTTCTCCATAGCTGTGCACACTTGAGCAAATTTCTAACCTCTCTTAACCTCAGTTGCTTTGCCTCTAAAAAGAGGCAATGACTACTTTGAGATGTTTGTTATACATTAAGGTTTTTAGAGACCTGCTTATAATTAATGGGAGCTACCACAACAGTTCAGTTATGCATCTCTCAGCAGTGGGGATGTGTTCTCAGAAATGTGTTGGGATTTCGTCCTCCTGCCATTGTCAGTGTATCACACAAACCTAGATGGTATAAGCTGTAGGGACCACATAGCATGTGCATCTGTCATCGGCTAAAACACTGACACATAACTGCAATAGTAAGAGCTAACGAGGTTCCCCCAGAGCTGTTCTGAGGCAGGGATGGGCTCTGCATGGGTTGTTCAGTCCCCACAGCTCCATGAGGCAAGGGACTATGGTTATGCTTCACTTTATGGATGAGGAAACTGAGGCTCAGGGCTGTAGCAAAGTACTAGGTATGAGAGTCAGCAGGGTTGGCCAAGGGGGACACGGGGGGAGTTCTGGAAGTTTCCTTAGGTGCCTACTATATGCCAGGTTCTATGCTTGGCGTGTTATCCGTATTCTCATTTATCCTCATAACAACTCCAAGTTGGTGATTATTATAAGTGAGTTTGGAGAGGCTGCAAACCTACCTGGAGTTATACAGTTAGTACCTGGAAGGGCCAGAAATGGACCCCAGTTTGGTTAGATGCCAATGAGACAAGACAATGTAGCCACAGATGGAGCAGGTAGAGAGAAGGATGGTTGTGACCTTGGCATTGGGGTCATTCACATAAGCCGGGCAGGGATAGAGAAAGTGGCTAGTCTGGAGGCTCAGCAAGAAGGAGCTGGACAGCGCCCCTTCAGCATTGTGACATGGAGGCCACTACTGGTCATCTGCTGTGACTTTGGTAGAGCGGCGATGTGGACGCCAGTGACCTGCATGGAGGGCACAGTGAGGATAAAACCGCAACTGACCCTTTCTTTTCTCTCTTGAATCATTTTCCTTCACTAGAGTAAACTGAATTTATTATAGGTTGAGGGTGCAGGTTGGAATCCTGGTGCTGCCCTTAGTGCTGTGCAACCTTGCGTGAGTTACTTACCCTCTCTGTGCCTCAGGTTCCTGAACTATAAAATGGGAATAAAATAATGATCAAACTCTTAGAAGTATTGTGAGCCCTGAGTCCATTGCCTGACACACAGGTGCCAGTTGTGTTAATATTATAAGTTTAATCCTCTAGGCCATCTGCTATTTAAAATACTTCAGCGCCTTCCAGGGGTGCATGTTGTGTGACCCTCCTCTTATAGCATGTTTCCCAGCCCGGTGTACTTCAGTCACTTGCCTGCTTCCAGTCCCCGAAATATACCAAGCCCCCACCTGCCTCAGGGCCTTGGCACATGCTGTGCCTTCAACTGGGAATGTTTATAGGACCACTGAGTCTCAGTTTAGGAAGGCTCCATGGACCTCCCAGACTCAGCCCTCTGCTGTGCCTTTTCATAGTGCCACATATTACTCCCTGATGACGTGCACTATCTCCTGATAGTCTGTAAACCCTTTTCCAGCAGCGACCATGCCTATGTTTGCTCACCCCTGTGTCTCAGCGTCCTGCCCACTGCCTGGAGCAGGGCAGCATCAATAAGGAGAATGAGGGTGCAGTGAGCACTAAAAAGGAGACGGTCACTGGGAAGGTGGCTGTGGGTGCTGCAGACATCCCCTGCCTGCCCTGAGACCCCACACCCAAGGGCAGAAGCCAGCACACACCACCGCCCCAAGGCCCAGAGGTGCTCAGTGGCCCCATGCCACCCTCAGCCCAGATCCTCAGCCAGAGTCTCATGCCCAACATCCGTCCCCCAAAACCAGGCTTGTTGGGCTTGAGCACCTTCCTCTCTGGGTGTTTGGGGATAATGCTGCTCTCCCCCACCCCTCCCACCTCCATCCTCATAGCCTCAGACCTGGCCTTGCTTGGAATTCTGTAAGCCTTTTCAGTGAATAGGGGTTCTCCAGAGACAATTACTTGGAATGAAGGTTTCCAGGAATGCTCACTACAACTTCGTTCTGTGTAGCATTTTTTTTCCATTCCAACTGCAGCGTCCCAAAGCTTTCCAGAGTTAAGTAACACAATTACAGAGTTAAATAAGTGACAGCCCAGAACGGGCAGCACCACGGGGCTGAGCAGCAGGTGAAAGAAGATCTGTGCGGCTGTGACTTGCAAAGGCACGGGAGCTGCTGGCCTGGAGGAGCAGTCCACCTCCCCAGGGACAGAAAACCGGGGGTGGGGTGGGGTGGAACAGCATAGAAAAGCCAGAGGAAAAAGATCTGGAAGCTGATCAGAGATAGCATGGTAGATCTAAGAACCCAAAGGCAGCTGGAAGGTCTTTTTTTTTTTTTTTTAAGATTTATTTATTTATGCATAGGGGTGCAGGCCAGGGGCACAGGAAGTGAGAGGATTGATCAGAGACAGAGTGGGGAGCAGAACAGGCAGATGGACTGAAACACACTGCTGAGTGGAGCAGCGGGCAAGGCAGGAGAGGTCTGCTGCGCCATGTGGGCCCCCTCCCTGGCTGGTGATTGAACTTGTGCTGCAGTGGCCGTGGATGCTTCACAGTGCGATGCTTGACCCCTTGCGCCACCAGGGAGGCCCCACCACCTCTCCTGACACTGACATACTTGACAGCACCCCCTGTGACAGTAAAGTGAGTCCCAGAATGGGTCAGGTTGTGAGCAGCTGTGGACACGTGGCCTTCTCACCCCTTCCACCCTCTCCTTAGCCTGGCTCCATGTAAGGAAGGGGCTGCCAGGCAGATGGAAGTAGGGTCAAGGCAGCTGGAGTCCGCCTCAGAGGTGCTGGGATTGGTTTTTGCGAAAGGGTGCAGCGGTTGTCTAGAAGAACAGGAAAAGGAGCCTGAGGAATGGGAGACTTTGCTCCCATCTCCTGGACCTGGTGCCACCGCCAGTCTGCTCCCTGATGGTGCTCTCTAGGGAAGCCAACTCAGAGCCCCAGATGTAGACAGAGCCTTGCTGTGCACCCCGTCTTCCTCCCAGCCAGGCCCCAGGTCCCAGGAGGAAAGCAGTGGTTACGCCGAGGCTCCAGGCTTTGATAGCAGTGGTGGCAGCGGCGTGACCTCTGTTGAGCTCCATGAGGCAAAGGAGAGCGTATTTTGGAAGTCACCTCTAGTCTGGCTCCATCCTGCCTGCCCCTTGTAAATTCCACAGACATCCAGGAGATGAAAGAGGGGATCTCTCAGAGGTAGAACACAAAGGTCTTCAAAGAACGCTTTCAATCAAAACTGAGAAGAGCGGGGTCCTTCTTGTGGCGGGCCTGTACTTATATGCCATTGCATGCCTGCACACGCACACACACGCACATGCACTCTGCACAACCGGGAACATCACATTGCATCTAGAACTCTGCCCGTGCCCCTTGACCAGTCCTGCTGCTCTTCCAGCAGACCCTAGCCTCTGGCTGTGGGAACCCAACCTTTGCTGGCTTCTCAGCCCCCTGGTCTCTCCCTGGCCTGTCTGGATTTTCTTCCCTAAAATAAATTGCCCCTGTCTTGGGTCTCTGTCGGCAGCTGCTCCTCAGAGCTCATTCCTCTGAACGACTGGGTAGCATTTGATTCTGCTAGGTGTCACCACCTTTTTTTTTTTAACCTTAATACATTTTTTAATTAATTTATTTTTTCTTACAATGTTTGCTTTCTTGTTTAGCTGTGGTCCCCATAGAATTTCCACCACCAGTTCACCCATGCACTGTCACCAGAGTCCCTTGTGCTTTTCCCATCCCTTCTTTGATTCCAATCCCTCCCCCTTCCCTGCAGAATGTCTCTGTTTTGTAGTTGTTTATTTTTGTTTTGTTTTGTTGTGGTATCCCATCTTCTTAAGCAAAATAAGGGCAAATTAAACTAAATTCTACCTCTTTGATCCAGTCAAACTGGAGATGGTTTGAGAGCTAGAAGGAGCTTAGAGGACATCTGAATGATCACTTTCTTTAAAAGCTGAAGGAGGCCTCCCTGGTGGCAAAAGGGAGTTCAATCCCCGGCCAGGGAAGGGACCCACATGGCGCAGCAGACCTCTCCTGCCTCACCCGCTGCTCCCCTCAGCAGTGTACTTCAGTCTGCCTGCCTGTTCGGCTCCCCACTCTGTCTCTGGTGGCTCCTCTCACCCCCTGCACGTCTGTTCTATACAGAGTCAATTCAACATGAAAAAACCTCCACGGTTTCTTTTAGCTTGTCAATGCTCTTTTCCATCTCACCCTTCCCTGCCCCCAACTCACCCTTCACCTGGGACAAAGGAAAGAGGGGCAGGCTGGGAGCAATGAGTCAGCAGTGTTCACAGTAAGTGGTGATTCTGCATGGCCAGACTGGGGAGATATCTATTTGTAAATAAACATAAATGCCCAACCAGGAGGCAAAGTCTCTCCCTGGAACTTGGTCGTTGTGCTTGTCTGCAGGAAGGTACCTGGAATGCTATCTGTTTCCAGCTTTCTCACCATATGGAATTGTCTTACCCTAATGTCATTGTTGGCCAGCTTTATAAACAGTAAAATGATTTCCAACTTTCAATCCAAATTTGCTGCTTTTGTAGGAAAGATGTGAGGGGATGGGGAAAAGAAACTTAAAGATCAAGTTGTTGACTTCGGTTATCTAATTTGGGTATATTTTATTGTCTTCTAGATCTTGTCTTTTTAATTTATTAAGGTATAAATTACCTGCTGTAAGCATACAAATCTTAAATGTTCAACTCAATAAATTCTTATCTATATATCTATCCATTACTACCCAGATCAAGATCTAGAATATTTCAAAAACCTGGAAAGTTCCTTCATACTCCCTCCTAGCTTTTCCTCCCAGCAAAAGAAATCAACTGTGGCACCCAAGATTAGTTTTGCCTAATTATATTATTTTTTACATAAACGAGGCCATTTGTATTTGGTCGTTGTCCTTTGCAACTGTTTACTTTTACTAAGGCTTGCATCTATGAGCTTTATTCCTGAATTTTCATGTAATCATTAGTTTATTTCTATTGTAATGTGATATCCCGTGGTAAGAACATACTGCAACTTATTTATCCATTCTCCTGTGGGTGGACATTTGGTTTGTTTCCAGGTTTGGACTATTTTGAATGAACTTCTGATGAACATATACGAATATGTGCCTTGGAGAAGATACTCCTTCCTCTTGAATGTGTATCCAGGTGTAGAGGTGTTAGAACCTGCTTTTACACGCCACATTATTAGCAGTAGCTCTTCCTAGAATGTGTGACTTGTTCATTTCCCTTCTGTTCTTCCAGTCACGTTATTGCTCATTCTACAAAGTTGTATTTTGGTTGCCTCCAGTTTTTTGTTTGATTTTTGCTATTTTAAACAGTGTTACTAGGAACATTCTTGTAGAAGTCTTGTGGTATCAATATACTAAACTTTCAAGTATGAACAAAGGATTGAAAAGGTTATGTGTAAGGTATGTGAGTAGCTAATTTTGCAAGATGACAACATATCAGATCTTCTTTTAATAACCAGAGGAAGGGCTTGTCATATTTACCTCTTGCTCATTTTCATCATTAAGTGTTTGTAATGTTTTCTTCAAGTCCTTCATTCCAACACAGTAACTTTTGTCTCCCTGATGTTTAGGAAGGGCATGGCTGGCATTGCACCTGCTGGGCCTTTGTGGCTGCCACTGTGCCCCTGTGCTCATGCGCAGATCTCAAGTCACTGAGGGGTGAGGTTCTGAAAGGCCCAAATAACCCCCAGAGAGTCTCCCAGACAGGGGTGCTAACAATCTTCTAATCAAACCTCATTCTCTAACCCAAGGTTTGATTCGCTTGCTAAGAGTAATCAACAGTCTCTTGGAGAAAGACAGAGTGAGCACAATGAATAGTTCACATTTTTCACTTTTTATTTAAAATCTCTCCTATCTACTCTAGTTTCTTTTAAGCCTGGCTTCTATAAGACCCCAGGTTTATGAACCTTTGCTGGATCATGTGGCTTCAGGACATGGAACATGAGTTCGGAATAAAGGTTTGGGGGTTCAGATGTTGAAGAAACACACCTCTCCCAATGTATGTGTCCTTCTTGCACAAGAATTATAAGTTCCCTTGTGTGCAAAAATGATGGCCAGTATACTTATCCCCCTCCTTTCTTTGCAATGATTTCGGAATCACCACATTCCAGACTGATTGGCCTGGTTGTAGACTGTTAGACATTTCACTCTTCCCTGCTTCTTTCTTCATCTCATAAACCCACCCACCAGCATTAAAGAAGCAGTTAACTGTGCTGAATGTAAACCACTGACAGCCAGCTTGAACTACGTATCTTGGTTGTATAATATGATTCTTTAATATTAGTCTAAGTCAGAATCACCTGAGCAACTTCTTACACATTGATACTCAGGTCTTGAGACCAGCAAGCCTGATCTAGGGGGTCTGGGATGAGACTCAGGAATTCACAATTTAATACACTTTGTGGGTGATTCTGATGCAGGTGACTGTACACCACACTTCGAGAATCACCATGAGAAACTTGCTGGGAAAGGCCCTTGTACTCTTGTATCCCCTCGCTCATGTGAGGTCAAGGGAACCCAGGGAAGTGCCTGGCCTGGCTTAGTTGGACCAGAGTGTGGACCAGAACTGAACCCCAGCTCTGAGCTCTTCCCGCTGCTGCATGTAGAAGGGCGCAGACTAATAGGAAGGAAGCTGGCTTTGCAACAGGATGGGTTGAAATCAGATACAAGGGAGAAAGCAACAGATCTGCCAGGGAGAACTTCCTGCCAGAAAGGCGTATTGAGAACACCTATAGCATCTCCTTCCCAGAGGGCCTAATTCATGACACACTTTCATCAGATATGAGTACTGAGGTGAATGTGGGGGACAGAGAAAGAAGGCAAACCTCTTCGGAACAAATCACTCGAGTGATTTTACATGAAAGAGACCCTCCTTTTCTCTCATGGGACCTAAATTTCAAGCTTCACTGTGAATGGCCAGTGGTCCAGCCCCATTGCTCATAAGGGCAGGATTTGTAACGCTCAGCCACTTGGTCCATTTCTGGGTCTCTATTTCCTCACTGTGAAATGAGTGGTGTTTCTAATTTCTGTGGTTTCACTATTTTCCGTCTTCATTGGAACCCCTCCCACCCCACCAGAGTGTCTTATACCACACAGGAACTCTGTGAAGTTTTGTTGACTGAACAAATTAATTTGAAGTTTTGTTGACTGAACAAATTAATTTGGATTTTAAAAAAATACCTAATCCTACTTAATATTGAGACTGCAAGAGCTCTGCCTAATGGTTTTCCTCTCCCAAATCGCTCCTTAGGACATTTTGAGACTATGTCTGAATAGTCTGTAGTGATTGCCCTTTGTTTGTATAGCTGTTTATCTAGAGGAACCTAACCTCAAGTGAACATGAGCTTTCGCTTCAATATCCATGTCCTTCCATAAGTGATTGTTCAGTCTGGAACATGCTAAGACTACTTACAGTTGCTCCCTAAGCAAAGAAGCCAAACCAGGGTCATATGCCAGTGATAATGATCTCTGATTGCCAGCCCTGCGTCCCCCAACTCTCGTCATCACCCCACTGACAGACCCTCTCTCCCTTTCAGAAAGCAGACCTGGCTGTGGCCGGCCTCACCATTACTGCCGAACGGGAGAAAGTGATTGATTTCTCGAAACCGTTCATGACTCTGGGAATTAGCATTCTTTACCGAGTTCATATGGTAAGAGACTTATTTTATAAGCATTTATATCATTAAAGTTATTTGCATGCAAACACTGAGTTACATGGTAATAATGAATGACTCACAGAAATATTTAGATTTCAAGACTTAAATGCAAATGTGCTGGGCTATTTTTTCCACCATCAGCTCCACGGACTTGCAAACAAGAAGCCTGGAAGAGTCACACTGGCAGGCTTTTCAGTAAAAATTCCCTCTGCCTCACCGTATGGGTGGGCCAGGTGTCACAATGCCACACTTGGTGTGTTAGTGATGGACCCCGTCTGTCAATGCTTTCTTCTAAAGGGCAGGGCCGCCAGCCAGGATAAGTCACCCCAATAGTCTCAAGGACTTCACCACTTCAGGGTTCCCCTCTTCTCTCTGTGCTTTGCATCTGGTGAGGAATGCAGGCTCCTTCTCTTGATAAAGGTAGATAATCTTATATCACTTATACCTAGCTGCTTCCTTGTCTGCATCCCTTAAAAGAGGAAAAGACTTCTAAGGTTAGGTTGGCTAGAGAGAGTGTTGACATGAGTTTGTGAGAACATGCCAGTGGCAGCAGAGGCTGGGCATGACTTCCCACTTCCGAGAACAGGTATGGCTCATGGGGGGAGCATCAGAAGAATAGCCCTAGCTGTGCCCCATCCACCAAGTGGGTAATTGTCACCCTGCCAGAGTATCCTGTCTTTACCCAGTCTGAACCACTGAGCCAGAAGAGCATTCCTCCCAACAGACTAAGTGCACGGCTGTTATGTGGGTTTCCCCAACACGCTGGTCACTGAAGATGGCCAATGGCAAGCTAACATGGCATCTTCCAGTATATAACCTGGCAGCAGAAGACTGCCCTCCAGAGGAGGAATCCCATGAACCTGCTGAAGAAGTGGCCCTCCAGGTGACTTACCTTCCAGGTGTGAAATCCCAACTGAGAGAAAGGGGATTGTTCGTATTCATCACCTCAGCCTGGACTCATAGCTGGGGCATTAGTAACTGTGACCCTGGCTTCGCCAGAGAAAATCTCCTTGTTACAGAGCTCACTCGGGCTTCTCAGAGAGCCTGTGTTGTGCTGGACCTCGCTATCCATCATGATCACTGCCCACCTTGGGAAAGGAGGCCAAGTCAACTGGAAGGAGAGACAGCATCAAGACCCCAGGCTAAGAAAGAAATGTGAGGATTTGGTCATAGTCGATGCTGTTACTGCCATGTCTGTTTTGTGGATTAAGGGGGATTTGGGTTACTCCTCCTCTTTTCCACCCACAGTGATGATAACTCCCATTCATCGAGTGCCTCCTGGGGTGCTCTTTCTGGCCCAGAATGTGGACTTGTATTGCTTTGAACTGTGTCCCCTCAAAAGATACATTGAAGTCCTAACCCACAGGACCTGTGAATATGGCTTAGTTGAACATCCATCTTGCAGAAAGAAACAGGTTAGGGTGAGGCCATGTGGGTTCAGGTCGGTCCGATTCCAGTGACTGTTGTCTTGATAAAAGAGGGGAACTTAGACACAGATACACAGGGAAGACGACCATGTGAAGTTGCAGACAGGGTTTAGAGAGATGTACTCACAAGCCACGAAACACCAGGAGTTGCCAGCCACTACCAAATCCAGAAGAACAAAAATGGAAATCCCACATGATCTGGCAATTCCTCTACTGGGGGTATGAAAACACGTATGAAAATATGTATGCACTCCTAGTTTCACTGCAGCACTGTCCACGATCACCAAGTTATGGAACCGACATAAGAGCCCAACAACAGATGACTGGGGAAGAGCTGTGGAATATAGACTCAGTGGAATATACTGCTCAGCAATTAGAGAAAATGAACTCTGCCTTTGGAGACAAAATGCATGGACTTTGAGGTGACCATGCTAAGTGAAATAAGTCCGAAAATGAAGTCAGATATTGGATGGATTCCCGTATCTGTGAAAAAGAAATAACAGAAACATAAATATATACTGGCAAAGCATAACAAAAACAATTCTTAGACTTAGTGAAAAATATATGGGAACAGGGGAAGAAAGAGGGGATAGGCCAAAGGAGGCTGGGTGGGGGGTGAGTGAAGCATGTGAATATAGGGAATAAAAATGTACCCCAAAGTTTTATAGCTATGTAAACAACTGATGAATTAATTTTAAAAATTTAAAAAAAGAAAGACTGGAAAAGGCAAGGAAGGAACCACCCGTAAGCCTTCAGAAGGAACATGGCCCTGCTGACAACTTGATTTTGAACTTCTAGCCTCCAAAAGTGTGAGACAATAGATGTTCTTTGAACTACCCTGTGTGTGGACCTTGGTCGAGGCGGTCATAGAAAACGAATATAGTCTTGTTCTTGTCTGAGGAGTGAGGAAATGGGCGCAATCACTTTTAAGACCCTGGCCAAGGCCACACACGAAATGAAAGGGCGGAGTTCAACCCTGGAGCAGGTGGCGTGCTCTGTTCTGTCCACCACCAGACCACCGCCATCCTCTGTGACCTCTGAATACTGTGTCCCTCGTGGTGCTCTCTACGCCTTTCATCACTTGGCCCTCAGGACCGTTCCGTGAGGGGAGACGTGGTACTGTGAGTTCCATCTTACGGAGAAGAAAACCAAAATCACGTGTCGCCCTAACTTCACAGGGCTGGGCCTGGAGGGCAGCTCTCCTGACTCTTGTCATTGACTCTGTCTCACTCCCTGGGCACTTCTCTAGCCAGTACCATTTCCTGAGCCCCCACTCCAAACTGAGCCCCAAGGGGGCATCCAAAAGAAATGGAAGTACACAGCCTTTCTCTTAGCTGTACTCTACATCCAGGCAACCCAACTAGGCTCTGGGCTGGATTTCTTGACCAGTGCTGAGGGGACAAGGGCCCTACTCATGACCTGATGGGCCATGAGGAACCACATGGGTGCAGGTTCCTCATCCCAAGGGTTCTGCCGTCCGGGACCATCTGCTGCAGGCCTGCTCTCACCACCTTGGTACCAGTCCTGAATATCAGCATCTGAAATGAAACTCCACCTTCCTTGTGGATTTCTTAAATTGGATCAAATGTTTTCTCACAAACCCCAAATTCACACCTACATAAGCTCTTCTGCATTAGTTCCCGAGATGTGAAGCTTCATGCATCCCCTTAGCTAGATTATGGTGTCCAGATGTGTGGTCAATCACTAGTGCAGATGTTGCTATGAAAGTATTTTGTAGATGTGATTAATATCTATGATCAGTTGCCCTTAGTAAAGGAGGTCACTCTTGATAATGTGGATGATCTTAAGAAAAAACACAAGGTTCCCAAAGGAGGAGGAATTCTTTTTTTTTTTAAAGATGTATTTATTTATGCATACAAGATCTGGGGTACAGGCCAGAGATATGGGGGGTGAGAAGATTCACCAGAGGCAGAACGGGGAGCAGAACAGGCAGATGGACTGAAACACACTGCTGAGGCGAGCAGCAGGCCAGACAGGAGAAGTCTGCTGCGCTATGTGGGTCACATCCCTGACCGGGGATTGAACACATGTAGATATGACTGACAATAGCTTGATAGTGCTGAGACTGGACCCCTTGCATTATCAGGGAGGCCCCAGGAGAAGGAATTCTGCCTCAAGACTGTCATGTAGAAATCCTGCCTGATTTCCTTTCCAGCCTGTTGGTATGACCTACAGATTTTGGACTTACAGTAGCCACAATCATATGAGTCAGATCACGTGAACCAGTTCCTTAATATCTCTCTCTCTCTCTCTCTCTCTCTCTCTCTCTCTCTCTCTCTCTCTCTCTCTCTCTCTCTCTCTCCCC
>JAGFMF010011443.1:5062548-5103316 GCA_019455555.1 Galemys pyrenaicus
CCTCCCTCCCCCCTGTCCCCCCCCTTGTGCGCACGTGCACACACACACACATACACACACACACTGGTCTGTCTCTCTGCATAACCCAAACTGATAGTCCCCTACTGTACCAGGCTTCCTCCCCTCTTCTAGCCTCCATACTGAGACACTCGCATGCCACATGGCTGCTCAGAACTGATTTATAACAGGGGACCAAACTGAGTAGAAATTGAGTGCTGGCATGAATTGCTTACACTAAGGAGAACTGACAGTTTATGCATTTATTCAACAAATATTTATCAAGTGCATTCTGCGTCTGAGACAGTATGCTTAGAAAGTACCAAAAAAGTCAGCTGGGGATAGAACACTTCTGAACTGACTGAATCAAGGGAGACCTGGTGAGCAGGAGTCTGAGAGGAACCCGCCTGTCTCTGAAACAAAGGTGGCATTAGCAGGAACAGCTGCTGCTGCTGTGGTCGGTACCGTCCCTGAGAGAGGCTGTTCCTTCTCCATCATGTAACCCCACCAGAGGTACACGGTCATCACAAGTCTTCACGAAGAAGCAACAGAGTGAAAAATCATGGACTCAGGAGCCAGACTGCCTGAGTTTAGTCCCAGATCTGACATTTACTAACTTCATGTCATGTATGTCTATTCTTCATCTGTAAAAATGGATTGTCATGCAAATTTGATGAGAATGTCTATGGAAGGTACTTATAACAGCATCTGATAGAGGCACACTGAAGTATTAACTATTAGGTTTAATAAACCTATATAAATTGCTCCCCACTGCAGTCCAACCTCGATCCATACTGCAGCCTGAGAGTTGTTTTTAAAATTTATTTAAATTGTATAAATGTGATCATATCAGCCTTCTACTTAAAATAATTCACTGGCTGCTCATCACTTACAAAACAAAGTTCAACCTTCTTAGCATAGAAAATAAAGCCCATCTTTCCCGTTCACTTCCAGTTCTTGCTGCAGACACCTTCATCCATACTGTGCACTGCTTTCCTGTCGTGTCTGCCTTTCCTGCCTCCTTACCTGGATTCATACTCATCTTATTGCCTTCCAACCATCTAAAAATTCATCCCTAGCCTTCTGATAGCCAGGATCTACAAATAACTAATATAACTCAACAAAAAGAGGAAAAAACCAGCTCGTTTTTAAAATGGGCTGAAAGATAAGACAGCTCTCCTAAGAAGACATACAAATGGCCAACAGGCATATGAAGAAAAATGCTCACCATCACTTAGCAGAGAAATGCAACTCCAAATCACGGTGAGATCCCACCTCACACCTATGAGAATGGCAGGAATCAAGAAGACCAGAAATAATAAGTTTTGGCAAAGATGCGGGGGGTACAGGAACCCTCATGCACTCTTGGTGGAACTATAGACTGGCCCAGGCCCTCTCGAAAATAGTATGGAGGGTTCTCAAAATATTAAAAACAAATCTACCATATGATCTGGCAATCCCACTTCTAGATATCTACCCAAAGAATGCAAAAATGCTAATTCAATGGAATATATGCACTCCTATGTTCATTGAAGCATACAATATCAAAGTCACAAAAATAACCTAAGTGCCCAATAACAGAAGAATGGATTACAGTGTGGTATATATACACAGTGGAATACTACTCAGCTATTTTTTTTTTAAAGGTTGAAATCTTGCATTAGCAGCAACACAGATGGAACTGGAAGGGATTTTGCTAAGCAAAATAAGTCCAAAAGAGAAAGACAAATACTGGATGATTTCACTCCTCTGTGGAATATAGAGAAAAAAACAAAGGAACAGACAAAACCAAATCAAAACAAACCCTAGAAACCTGACTGTAGAATTGAAGCTATCAGATGGGGAGGGTAAGAGGGAGAAGCAACATAAGAATGGAAGGGCCCAGTGGACCTCCGTGGGTATCTTGGTGGGAAGCACAGTGTGGGAACATACATTGGAAGAGTATGAGCTTAACCACTGAATCATACACAATGTTATACGCCAACATGACCTCAATGAAATGTTATACAATTTAAAAAGGGGGAAAAGTTATAACTCTTCCCCAGCTTTCAATACCCAGCCCAAATGGCATCTGCTCTTTAATATGATTATGCTAGAATGCACTGATTACTTCCTTCTCTGAGGTGCAGCTGTCTGTCTATACCTCTAATCAAAGCACTTATATGCTGCATTTTATTATTTATTATTTTATTACTCTCTTCCCCTCTCTCTCCCTCTCTCCCTCTCTTTAAATAGGTCCTGGTATGAGATCTTGTCAAAAAATTTATAATAATATATTTTACTATAGAAAATGTGTTTATCCTAAACATGCATTAACTACTTGATAAGTGTGGAGAGTCAAAAATGAGAAGGGGAGAGGGGCCCAGTGATTCTATAGGCACCACTTTTCTCTGTGGATCCTGGGTGGGCAGCGTTAAGCCCTGGGGGCCTGACCTCTGTCGGGGAACCCAAGTACTCCAGACAGCAGAATAAGTGGCCTAAATAGGCTTCTTTTAAATTTTTCTTTCTTGTTCTTTACCCCATTGGTCTCAAAACCAAAAAAAAAGAAATGGAAGGCAGATGCTTCAGGCAGCTCAGATACATCTTCTACTGGGGCCATGGCTACCGAACAAACTCAGTGATCCTCCTTCCCTGATGCCTTCATATCCGCGTACTGCATAGCACCCTTAGAGAAGGTATCAGAATTCCAGTCTGGGCCCAAGGAAGCTTGCAGGCCATGCATAGAGAATCCAGCCTTTAGAATCTGGGATGCCCCCTGGGAGTCCAAGGCTAGGAGTCAAGTAATAGGACATCTGAAGTTCAAGACTTCACCTTCGTTGTCATATTTGCTCATTTCTTCCTATTGAGAAGTTCAGCATCTGAGACAACAGTATAACCCCAAGGGCATTTGCAGCCAAGGGCTTTATGATATCGAAGCATACTGTGAGCTTTCAAATATCTGTGTGAAAGGACAGGAGAAGAGCACAGAAAAACAAAAACATTTATATTTGACATTAGAGGATATCATGTAGTTTCTCTTTTTTTTTTCTGCAGCAGTAATTTGCCTAATGATATTTTGCTCAGACTAATATTAAAGTAAGTTTGTATTCCTTGGGCACACACTGACTGCTGTAGCAAGGCTTCATCAGAATGTGCCAGAAGCCAACCTGGAATCCAACATTTGGCACATATCACCCCCAAATGGATAATCACGTTTTAAAAAATTCAGTGCCAACATATTCAAGGAGGCTGGGTATATGTCCAGGTTATTTGTGTGTTGATTAACATCTGTCTGGTATCTCTTTATTTATGACATGTTTTCACAGACAGCTTCTGCTTTACTACCCTGAGGCAGTTCCTATGAGTCCCATTTTATACAGAAGGATTCTAAGGCTAGTGGTGGCTAGTGGTTGAGAGGCAAGATGGTGTAACAGTGGAAGTGGCATTGAACCCAGCTCTTCTATCTCCAAGTCCATACACTTCTATCCCTCTATCCTTATGGTACAAAAGGTGCCATTCTCAATATCAAAGTCATGTGGGTCTTTCAAAATCCTTTGTAATCAAAGGATATTATTTATGATCTCATTGTCAGTCTGGCATCTAAGAGTCCCTTGAAAATATGACTTTACTAATTTTGCTTTATAATGTCCTGCTACACCATCGATTGAAAAACTGTAGATTTTCATAGCCTGTTCTTATTTTTCTTTTTAACTCTTGGATAGCAACTTCTCTCTCAAGAAAAAGTTAAAAAATCTAAAACAGGGAGTGATTAAAAAAAAGAGAAATAAATGCCAACATTAAATTAATGCTCACCATTTTTGCTGGATATAGGACTCGTTTTTCAAGAAGGTTTGTTTCATTTCAGAAAAGATTGTCTAGGAAAATGGAGAACAATGCTAAGTAAACCAGTGAATCATTTCTAATGCTGCTTAATACTCTGTTATGTTATAAGAGAACAGAAAATGAATAGTGTTCTATTCCTTAACACTAAGTAACATAATAGCCCATATAATGGAAATATGACTCCCTGAATGTATAATTTTAATATTGGTTATTTATTGAGCATTCCACTCCTAAGACGCTCAAGGTGTTTTATCAACATTACTTTGTAATTCTCACTTTCCTCCTCCGTGTTGATTATGTTGTTCCACTTTACAGAAGAAGAAAGTGGCAGCTAAGGTCACTCAATAAGCCAAGGTCAGAGCCAAGATAGTACTTAGTTCTCCACATACCAGATTTCCAACCAGCCAAGTGAAAGTCGATATGTTAGCATCTGGGTTGTACAGGCAACAAACCCATCTGGTTGTTTCGTGTGGAGAGGAATTCATTGCATTGCATGCCTCTTTTTTTCCTCTTGGAGTCTGAGGTGAGAAGTGCACGTTTAACCAAACGATCACCCAGACAATCCATTGCAGACACACTGAGGGAGGCTATCTGAGGGTTCCTGGGGTAAGACAACAAGAAATTACCTCCTTCTGCCTCTCCCAGAAAGAGTCATGGAAACTGTACTCTTTTCTCTTTCAGCCCTGGAGAGTGTTTTATTGAACATTGATCCAGCTGGGAATTGAAAGTAACTCTCCCATCAATTGCCACTTAGTTCCAAAGATTGGCAGAAACCACCTGGAGGAGAGAATGAGCTTTGTCATTGGTTCTGCTGGAGAGGGAATGGGGTGTAGGGGAGGACGAGAGTTGACATCATTTGTTTGTATGTGGAAAATGGTTTCTAGACTTCATAGACATAGGAGAACCTATCACACATCTGACCCACCCTGTCTATCTGGACTCAGAGGGAACTGAGTTCCAAAGGTTGGATCACTGACTAATGACAATCTTCTTTCCAGAAGAGAGCCTGATGTTACCCAAATGGCTTCTGGGGGGAACCCTCGTGATGCACATATTGTAACTCAGAAACTCCAGGAATTATGGAAAGTGACTGGAGCTAGATGGCATTCTCCCTCTAAGTATCTTTAACGTGTGTCACTGGAGGACAGAAAATAGTATTTCTTGTCCATTGAGGGAGCATCCATATAAAAGGAGGCTGCCTCATTGTCACCCATCACCACCCTCTCCCCTTTCACTCATGGCTACCCTTAGACAGGGGGAGAGCAGACACATAGATAGCCCTTACTGTGTGTTAACTCGGTTAGATTAAAAAGTATGGGACAGGTTTGATATTATTCTCTAGTTACCAAAGAACAACTGGGAGCTCAGGAAGGTTAAGTCACTTGCCCAGAGTCCCATAATTCAGAAGTGGTGTAGCCAGGATCAAACCTGGGAAGTCTGGCTCCAAAATCTGTGTTTTCGTTGACTACCTGTCCCTATATTCCTTGACTCTATTGTCCTTGTGCATTTGGTTTCAGCCTCTGGGAAAGCAATTAATTCTTCCTATAATGTTATTTTTTCCCAGTACACATAGACTGAAGCATCGGTGTGTTCATAGGCTCTTTTTAAGGATAAGAGGCGTTTTCAATATGTAAAGAGTATTAGTGCAAGTTGGTAGCTCTCTGAGCAACTCCAATGCCAGCATTCAAAGAATCTCATCACACTAAGATCATGGTTAGTGGGTGTCTAGCCCTTTGGGTAGCCCCCACCATCAGACAACACCAAGGATGCTGGCTCTGGTGTGGTCATTCTGAAACACAAAAGTGAAGGGCAGTTCTAATTTTGGTGCTATCTAATTTTCAATTCTATCTGCAGGGCTTGACCTAGCCTAGATGCTGGGGGCTTAGATTCTATGTAACCAATTATCTACCTTCAAAGTGGTTGAATTCAGCAGGAGGAACCCACCCAACTGGCAGTCAACAGAGATGGGTATAAATCAGTACAAACACATATAAATACAACAGAGTCAAATAAATGATGATGGGTCATAAATAAAAAATGTTTAAGAGTAATTTAAGAGAGCGAGGAAGAGTAGGTTGGGATGCTACTGGCTTTAGGGAGAAGGCGTGGGATTAATTAGGAAGTTTATTGGAGCAAGTTGTGAAGCTAGAAAGGAGAGGAAGACACGTTACAGCAGTCATTTAAATGAAGGAGAGCTTGGCATCTCCACGGCATTGCTTGATGAATGAGCACCAGAGAAACTGAAGACATTGCCGATGATGTGAGCAAAACACTCCCCTCCCTGATCTCAGTGCTTCCATCTGTAAATATGGAAAACTGGGTATTGAAATCAACATAGCAAGAATTTAGAGTCCTTCAGAAGAAAAGCCTCCCCACCATAGATCCTTTGGCTTAAGGAAGACCTATTATTTGGAAGAAGTGCCTGTGGCAGATAATACCTTATTTGCCCTAAGCACCAGTAACTTGGGTGTCTTTTGGGAAGAAAGCAATCGAAAGCATCCACATAGAAAAAATGGTAGGCGGTCAGAGTGTTGCAAGTAACATACTTCTCTTTGGCATCGTATAAACACCTTGGGCTCAGCCCACGCCAAGGCAGTATAAACTCAAACCCAAATCTCAAATCACTGCCCATTCCTTGCTCTTCTGGTTGGCGTCAGTCAATCACAAGTGGAATCAGATGTTGCCTTGCCAACGTGACTGATAGGTTTCCAGCAGAGCTGGCTTTATATCTTGGTCCTTGTTTGTGTGATGTTCTGTGTTTTATAACTTGAGTCTTCAGGAATTTTTCCCACGACTGTGCATCATTCCTTATCACCCATAACCAAATAGGGCAGCTTTAAATAGTGCTGTCATTTTCCTCAATTTCACTCCTGGTGATATAATCAGGTATAGATTTCTGACATTGAGCATCTAATGGGGTTTCAGATTCAGAATGCAACAATAAAAGATTTTTTTCCCCTGGATATCTCTCAATTGAGAGACACAGTGAAATAATCATGTGTGACAGGGCTCGTGGAAATCACGGGGTCTGCAAGGGCCCAGGGAGTGACCAAGCTAGTGTTTTCTGCTGCAGCAGGTGGTAAGACATGATCAGCTCCTTTAATTTTTTCCGGACTCTATGTGTGCATCCTCTGTGTCTTCCCGTGCCTGCCACTGGCTCTTGGGATAACAACGAAGACAATGTCAGCCCATGGGCGTGGGAAGGCCCAGCTGGGGACTCCGATTCTGCTGCTCTTGCGTCCTTCTTCCTGTTAGAGAATCTACAGAGTGATGTACCAGACATGCTCAAATGGGCTCTTTCCCTTGTCTGTCTTCTGCTGCCCCAGGGACAGGGCTGGGTCCCCCAAGTTGTCACGTGGTCCCAGTCACTCCCCTGAGTGCTCTGTGCAGAGCAAGCTTGAGTGCCCTGTGAGGGAGAGACCTTGGATCTGATATCAAGTTCTCAGTCATCATACCAAGTTCCTGGCCCATACGGGTTCCATATTGGGAAAGAAAACCAATTTCTTTTCATTTATTTTTGTGTAGAAGAATTGGGTTATGGGCCAGAGTTGCAGGGAGTGAGAAGATTCACCAGAGGCAGAGTGAGGAGCAGAGCAGGAGAATCTACTGGAATGCACTGCTGAGGGGAGCAGCGGGTGAGGCAGGAGAGGTCTGCTGCGCCATGTGCGTCCGCTCCCTGGCCGGGATAGAGCTTAGACCATCACGGTGGCCATCGTGGTGGTAGAACTGAGACTTAACCCCTTGGCCACCAGGGAGGCCCCAAGAAAACCAACTTCTGAAGCACCACCTAGAGGTCACTGTCACGCTTCTGAAGGGCTGCAAGGTCCAGAAAGGACAACCCCATTGGCAGGGAGTGGGAGCTGTTTCCGTCTGCTCTTTGACCCCCTGGGTTGTGGCCTCAGGCGAGAATGTACAGCTGTGCCCACTTGTGGTTCAGGAGTGTGCCTATGAGGAGAAGCTCATTCTACAAGACCCTGTTGGATCTTGTAGAACTGCCCCTCTCCCCCCCTCCCGAATCACCACCACTGGACGCTGCAGGGGAGCAGCTGATGTACCTTGAAGTTCCTCAGTGTGCTCTGCACCGTCCAGCTGCCAATGGATAATGAAATCTCAAGAAACTGGTTAGAAATAGCTCCTTGTTGGCCAGGTATGTCCCCTTCGTGTTTCTGGACACCCCGTAGAAAAACAGCATTCCTTGATATTCACAGTAAGTCAGGCCGTTATGGAAATGACCTTGAGTTGGAGAAGATCTCTTTATAGAACCTCCGAGCTTACAACTGATTTTCAGTCGTCCCAGGAATGGACTTCCTAGATTCCTAGGATCATAAAGTCATATCCTTTTCAATGGCGAATGTTCATTAGGAAGCATCTAGTTCAGAGGTTCCATAGTAAATGAGAGAAAGAGGCCTGGTGCAAGACCGGGTAGTAGCAAGAAGCAGGAGAGAGCAAGCCCTTTCCAGAATGGGCAGCTCCAATCGATTCCAGCCCATTGGAAATATAGCCCAGTGAGGCCAGATCACCCCAATTTTTAAAAGAGCCAGAAATCTGGATTTTTATGTGTCATCTCCCAATCATTTTAATGTGAGCCACTAATCCAAGATGGGTAGACACTGCAGGACAAACAAAGCAAAGTTGCCTGCAGGTTGCACGTGGGCTGGAGGCCACCCACGCATGACCTTGGCCCACTCCAGACAATGCCAGAGAAGGGCTGGACTAGCTCGAGACCACACAGCGGGAGACTGCAGCAGATAGTTGAGTTCGATGCTTCTTATTTCATTTTGCTTTTCTGCAGAAAATGATGGGGTGCTCAGTGCCCGGGTTTCTGTTCCTGGCGCCATCCTCAGGCTCCCGCAACTCTGGCCAAGCACATCCCTGGGTTGGGGACAAGCCCTGTTTTCCCACAGCGCCATGGGACAACCTCAGGCTTTGCGGCAGAAAACATCCATTTGAGTCCCGGCTCTTGCGCTTATGAGCTGCGTGACCTTGGGCATCCCCGACTGGCCTGGGTTTTGATTTCTTCACCAGCGAAATGAATAATCATCTTGTCTCATGGCACCGTGCTGAGGTTTGCACGAGAAGGACTCACGGCGTGAGCTCGCCCTGGGTAGGGAAAGCCAAGGCTGCCTGTTGTGTGAGCATCCTCGGGAGAAAACTTGAATGCCAGAGAGAGGTGCTGCTGTGGCATCAGGGATGCAGAAGTGCTGCTGGCCCACCCACGCCACCCCAGAGGACCTGGGGCAGCATTTGGGGGGCAGTGAGGGCTATTTGCTTATTTGGCACAAAGCCCCCATCACCGCAGGGAGTGAGGCGGCCTGGGCTGTCCTTGCTACACCTGTTGAAGTCACGGCTGGGTGGGCTTCCCCTACACCTTCAAGCCCCAGTGTCATTTAAACCAGTCACCCACAATGCAAGGCAGTACAATCTAGAGCCAGCCTCAAATCAGCAAACCCTCTGCTCTGCCCTGCCCAAGGGCCAATCTTGATTGAACATGTACAGTGAATCGTGCTTTTATCTCTATTTCCAGGGACGCAGACCTGGCTATTTCTCCTTCCTGGACCCATTTTCTCCGGGCGTCTGGCTCTTCATGCTTCTAGCCTATCTGGCGGTCAGCTGCGTCCTCTTCCTAGTGGCTCGGTACACTCCTCTCCCCTTCCCTGTCGTCACACCGCCACCTCGTGCCCACCTCGGGGAACTGCAGGGGAGGGGTGGGGAAAGTTGCTGGGTGGGTTGAGACTTTGGTGCCAAAATAGAGAGATGGGAGAGGACCAGAGACCTGAAAGCTCTCTGCCCAGCTGTCTACCTGGCGCTTCCCACCCACCACCAGCATCCTATTCCCTCACGTGCACAACGTGGACAGGTGAGCTTGTCCGAATTCGCTTCTGTCCCCTGCCTCTTCCCCCTCCAGCTGCCCAGTCTGGGGCCCCTGCTTGTGTAGGAGCCTGGGGGTGGGGTGGGGAGACAGGAAGATCCCTCTGGTTAAGCACAGTGCATCTCAGTGCGTCTGGCTGCCCTGGCATCTGTCTTTGCCAGGATCTGCCACAAAGTGCTGAGTGACACGAAACAACGGAGACTGTAAATCTGGAGGGGGAGACCAGAGGCCTTGGTTGTGCAAGTGAGGGAGGAAGCCTGCCCTGCAGAGGCCCTAGCTCTTCCCCAGCCCCTGTCTGCCGGTGAAAACACAGCAGACAGATGGGAGCCCCGTGGAAGGGCAGAATGGAGAGAGGTGTTTGCAAGTAGTGTTGAGTGAAATGGTTCAGATCAGAGGTTGAGGTGAATAAGACCTCCCCTCTTAGTCTCCCCTACTACACCCTCCAGCCCCCAAAGAAAAGACTGTACTGGCCCACAGAGTTACCAGAGGAGCATTCCAGAATTCTGGCCTCCTGTGGATGTACACTGAGAGGGCTGTTTGTGAAGCTGAAGGCTGTGGGATCAGCCTGGGTTTCTGGGACGCTAGCTTACACCCTAGAAGCAGAAGCTTCAGCAACTCATCAGTCAGTGCTCAGAATCCCTGCTTCCTGCTCACTTTTATTTGACAATAGAAGACCAGAAAGTGCAAGAGCAGGGAACTGAAGGTGGGCAGACATCTGAAACAGGGCTAGTTCTCTCTCCTTTTTTTTAAGATTTATTTATGCATACAAGATCTGGGGTACAGGCCAGAGATGTGGGGGGTGAGAGGAGTCACCAGAGACAGAGTGGGGAGTAGAACAGGCAGATCAACCAAAATACACTGCTGAGGGGAGCAGCGGGCAAAGCAAGAGAGGTCTGCCGTGCCATGTGGGTCATCACCTCCCTGGCCGGCAGCAGGGATTGAACTCATGCTGCAGTGGCTGCGGTTTGCCTCACAGAGCATTGCTGAACCCACTGCACCACCAGGGAGGCCCCAGGGCCAGCTCTCTAGAAGCATGCCTACAGGTGACAGTGACAGGACCAGGTGATTCTGTAGTGTGCTCCCCATATCTTCAGTGGAGTCCTCCCTCAAGAACTCACCTGTTGGATGGCTCCGGGAGATTGTGTGCTGTCTAGTTAGAAGACAGAGCCCCAAGGAACTACAGGGCACCTAGCCTAATTGCAGACTGTTCTTACCCTGCCAAGGGGGCCTTCCATCACCCCATTCCCAGTGGAGATCAAAGCCAAGTTCATGGAAGTCATCCACTAGGTCTAGCCAGAGAAAGCTCTAGCCATCTACAACCCGGAAGTCTTCCAAGCCTGCTGTGTGTGCCGCTCAGGTGCCATCTACCCCGTTGGGTCTGTGGGCATCGCCACTGTCAAGTGTCGGTTGTCAGTGATAACTGGCAAGCCGGGCAAGAGATGGCGTGCTGTCGACACTTCCCTCTGCACTTCACCAGTCTGACTCTGCTGCTTTTTGGAAACTGCCTGCTTTAGTGTCTGTAGGTAGCAGGCCACAGCTCTCCGGGGGGGGGGGGGGGGGGGGCTCANGGGGGGGTGGTCTCAAGGACCCTGGAAATGGTCTGAGACCTTGGCAACCACATACACACATGAGCCTGCTTTGCCCTGCCTGCTGCAGCCTCAAGCTTTTTAATCAGTCCTGCAAAGTTTAACAGCCTCCTTCCCTACCTGTCACACCTGCACACCTGACCCCAGGATCCAGCATCAATGAAAAGATTAACCCAAAAAATGCACTAAAGCTTTAATCAGACATGCCGTGTATATACATCTACACACATATGTACATATACATGTGTACATGCATGTATATGTACATGTGTGTATATGGTAGCTGACCCTAGTTCCCTGGAGCATGAAGGCTCCTGGAGGTACCAGTGCCATGGGGGTGGCGATGGGGTGGGAAAAGGGCAGCCACAGCTCTGGAGACTTAACTGCTCTTCATCCAGCCCAGTTCCACTTTTATCTCTTAAACACGGTTGACCCTTGAATAACATGGACAGAAGGGAAGTAGGGAGCTGACCAGTTGAAAAATCCGCTCAAAAATATAACTTTTGAGTTCCCCAAAACTTTACCAAAATACCAAGTCATCCCTTGGTATCTGCAGGGGATTAGTTTCAGGAACACCCCCCTGATGAAGTCCCCCAAAGATACCAAAATCCACAGGTGCTCAAGTCCCTTCTTTCTTGGCCTTCTGTATCTGGCTCTGCAGCTGCGGATTCAAGGAGCAGTACCTGGGCATCCAAACCCATTTGCTCACGGGTCAGCTGTATTATCTGGGTAAAATCCAGACATGATTTCAGAGGGAAAATGTTTGAAAACTCCTGATCTAAGTCAGCCATTCCCAAGCCAGCTACTATCAGCCTCACTCAGGGAGGAGCTTTTTAAAATTTGAATTTCCAGGTCTGATGCTCTCAGTCTCTGGGGATGGGGCCTGGGGGTCTGTATTTTTGAAGCTCCCTTCCAAGGGCCAGCAGGCACTCCCAGTGCCAGCCAGCAATTCAGGCCACCGAGAGAAGACACACATCTCCGGACGCTGGGCCAGTGACACTCTGGCAGCAGTAGATCCAGGAACGGGTGCCGGCGGTGGGACACAGGGGACACTGTAGGAACAGCCACTGCACACGAGGCCTAGTGGGCGGACCGGAGGCCGGCGAAGAGCATGATCACGCCCTGAGAACACCCGGCACCTGCTTCTCACCTCTCACACCGGCTCTCTTGGCAGAGCTGGAAGATTCTGCGGTAGAGGAGAGCAGAGGAGGGAAGCCTGTGTGGGGCTGGCAGGATGGAAACGTCAGAGGCACTGCTCACAGGGAGGCTGGCTCAGGCCAGAGGGCCAGGGGAGGGAGCGCTGCCCCCTCACCTGGAGGCAGGTGGCCCTTTCAATCCTGACTCGCCAGAGTCTTAAAAACCACTGATGCCCGGGCTTCCCTGAACAGATCAGAGCAGAGCCCCTGGAAGTGGACCCTGGCATTGGCATTTTTGTTAAGCTGCCAGGGGAGTTTTAAACGCGGGTTTGAGAACCACACGTGGCCTTAGGGAACATCTAGGCCAGGGGTTCTTAAAGTGGGGTCCCTGTCCCAGTGGCATGAGCATCACCTAGGAATTCTCAGATTTGTGGGCTGCACCCAGATCTCCTGGACCAGCAGCTGGACGGTGAAGCCCAACAATTCGTGTTTTAACAAGCCTGCTCAGGACGCTGACGGAGGCTGGCATTTGAGGACCACTTTTCCAGGCTGAGGGCTTTCTGGGTCTTAGGGTGGCGGTGGGGAGAAGCTGGGGTCCCTCCATGATGCTCTCAAAGGATGGGAAGTGGCAGAAATAGCTACCTGTCGGTGTCCATCCCTTTCCACTCCCGGCTGTTAGTCAAGCGGTTCCACTTTCATCTATTAGGTATATTGAAGTGGCACATCAGAATTTATTTTGAAAAAATCAAAAAGTTGCTTTGAATAAAGAAGAGGAATTCAAAGACCAATAGGGAAGTCCAACCTCCTCATTTTTCACTTGGGAAAAGACCAAATCCAGCAAAGGGAAGTGGTCACCCAAGGCTGCAGGCCAGCGAGTGGGGCACAGGTGCAGCTAAAAAGGGCAGCTCCTGGACACCTGCGGCCTTTCTTTCCACCCACCCTCCAAGGCACAAGTACATGTTGCTTTTCTCCCACAGGTTGACCCCCTACGAGTGGTACAGCCCCCACCCATGTGCCCAGGGCCGGTGCAACCTCCTCGTGAACCAGTACTCCCTTGGCAACAGCCTCTGGTTTCCGGTCGGGGGCTTCATGCAGCAGGGTTCCACCATTGCCCCTCGCGCCTTATCCACCCGCTGTGTCAGTGGTGTCTGGTAAGAACCCAGCAGAGAAGGGGCCGGGCCAAATGTGGGGGGACACAAAGGGGTGCCCTGATAAGGTGGTAGCAGGGTCTCTAGCAGCTGGCTGCTTTTGCAGAGCCAGAGCTCTGCTTTCCTTTTCTTTCTTTTTTTTTTTTTAAGATTTATCTATTTATGCATACACGAGCTGGGGTACAGGCCAGAGTCATGGAGGTGAGAGGCCCCACCAGAGACAGAGCGGGGAGCAGAACAGGCAGATGGACGGAAATACAGTGCTGAGGGCAGCAGTAGGCGAGGCAGGAGAGGTCTGCCGTGCCATGTGGGTCCCCTCCCTGGCTGCAAATGCTTCACGGTGTGGAGTTCAACCGTTGTGCCACGGGGGGGCCCCAGAGCGCCTTTCGAAGTAGATTGGTGGGAGCTCAGCTTGCTCACAATAAGCAGGCGACAACAGGCCATGTCCCTAGCAAGAATGCTAGCTTTCTTGGCATCCTGCTCCGTTCACAAGGGGAAAAGACACAGGCCCCTGAGCCCTCCAGAGAGAGAACCAGAGAGCTTGCCAGCTCAGAAGGTTTGGGGGCAGTGGGTGTCCGTCTTGGAAGTCTAGATGCAAAGGAGAACCAAGGCAGAAAGGAGAGGCTGGAGGAAAACTCCCCTCAGCAAAGCAGTCCTGACTTCCTGACCTGAGCTTGACTGGCTGGGCCAGAGAAGGCATATGCAGATGTGTGCAAATGGGAGCCTGGGGCTGGAATTCCCTGCTAGGGGGAAGCTAAGCCCCCGCCCCCCACTGCCTTGAGCTGTGTCTCTGCACCTGCTTCTGAGACTTGCCAGGCCTGCCCACCTCAGCAGGTAAGGGAAATGCAGCCTCTCAGTCCCCAGGGCTGGATGGGATGTCCCTGGCGAGTTGACAGCAAGTCCAATCCCCTCTGCCTGAAGTTTCCATCATCTCTTGGTTCATCTGGGCCGGGCTGCGGCCAGGGAAAACGGTTGAATGATTCAGTGTGTGGAAAAACTCTTTGAAAGCTTGAAAGTGCTACACTAATGTATGGACAGATATTTGCTATTAGACCATTATGGTGGGAAATGAAATATATATATATTTGCTGCCCTTCATCCTCCATATATGATGAAATGAGCTATCTAGATAGATGGATGGAACTAGAGGGATATCTAGACAGCTGGGTGGATGGATGGAGGGATAGCGATCTTCTAGAGAGGCTAATGTGCAAGGTACAAGTTCCTCATCATCGCTTTAAAGCCCCCTGTTGGGTTTGATGTCTGCAGGTCAAAGCACTCACAGCCTTGCTCCCCTCACCTCCATCACACCCTGTGTAAGCAGAGGAAAAGCAGCGGTGGTGGCCCCACCTTAGTCACGGGAGCCAGAGTCAGGGTTCGCCTGGACAGTTACTGGAGGACTGGGTTGGAGCTGACAGCGTGGGGAAAACCCAGCTGAGGTGTTTGCTTTCCCCCGAGTCATCACTGGTGGGGTTTAAGCAGCTTGGGCAAAGTGTTCCCCCATTATCATATGGCTCCCTGCGATCATCAACTGGGGCAGCCTGGAGAACTGGGTCTCACCTTCCCCAGAAGAAGGGACAGTTCTAATAGGGACAGTTGCAGGAGGCCCTCAAAATCATGGAAATCTGAGCAGAATCCCAGGAGACCAGCAGAAGTCATATATATATAAAGGCAGGAGAAAGAAAAACACGAAACCAGCTGCACATGTTGATTTCCTCTACCGGGGGCTTTCCTCTCCAGTTCCCACGCACTGTGCAAGGGCCCATTGCCTGCTTCATCCACCTGTCAGCTCCGGTGCTCCAGAGTGAGGAGGCCCACCTGTCCCGCAGGCTGCTCAGCCCTGGCCCACTGGCTCAGCAGTGCTGAGAATAGCTGGCCTGGGTGGCTGGTTTCCCTGCTCCAGAGCATGTGCGGGAGGGGGCGCAGCCCTCCCTACCCTGCCCTGAGGTGCCAGTGTGCCCCTCCATCCCCCCAAGTTCTTGGCTATTAAATTCAGGCCTCCTTTGGTCGGCTCCCTGGGGGGTGGGAGGTGTCAGGAGCCCGGGCTGTCAGGCTCACCTTGGCTTCCTCACCCTGAGCAAGTGACAAAACACCATGTCGCTAGCGGGAATGCCAGCTTTCTCGGCATATGGCTCCTTGCACGTGGGGAAGAGACTCCCCTGACCCCTCCTGAGATAGCAGGCAAGAGATCGTGGGTGTGATTTGCTTTATCAGCAGAGGCCATGGGCTGCACGGAGCTATCTGCCCTCTCTCACCTGCTCCTTGTCATCAGTGGTGTAAAGAGCCACTCAGAGTGGAACAGACCAGAACGCAGCCATGGGGCTGAGGGAGTGTCCTCAGCCAGTTCCCAGGTCGAGGTGGTGTCAACCCTGAGGCTGAGCAGCCCCTTCCTGAGGCTCACTTGCTCACACACCCGTTTCCTCTAGGAGGGGCCGGAGGGAGCATCTTCCAACAGAGTGTAAGAGCCAAGGCTGGGGCCAGGAAAACAGGTTGAGGATGGAGACACACCTGGCACTCACAGGTGACAAATAGGGACAGCAGTCAAATGATTGTCATCCCATCTTCAGGCTGAAGATCTATCACTCCAATTCTCTCCATCTCATTCAGCTAGTCTTTTACCGGCGATGAGTCACCAGTGACATATTATCTCATTTATTCTCATAACTCTCTGAAGACAAAGCAGGCATGATTGTCCCGATTTAATAGACAAGCAAATGAGCTCAGAGGAGGTGTGTAGCCTTTTCCACGGTCTCGAGGTGGGAGGGGGCAGTAAGGGGGAAGTAAGACCATCTTCCTGCTCTTGAAAACCCACCTGGAAGCTTCCAGCTGCCAGCTCTAAGCATTCATTGGCAATGTCTTCATAATGAGTAAAGCCTCATTAATTCCAACTTCACTGGTTTGGGATATGTGATTATCCAACCTCAATTATGCTTAGACATATCTTTGAGCTCCTATAAACCAGTGGCTTGGACAGCAGATCCTTTCTGCTGACCAGATGGTAGAAGGCTTGATTAACCTAAGTAAATGAAAAAAAACAAAACAAAACTGGATTTAATGGCTTTAGTTCTTATGCTGCCCAAGTTGCAGAATTACTCTCATCTTAAATAAGTTCACTTTACCCAGTAAACAACCTTCTATTTTGAACTCACATGGCCATTATAAGAGTGTTTTCCAATTCCAAGTTCTCCGCAGTTCAAAGGTGCTTGTCATCAGTTACTCTTTTAAAGAGTCTCTGCTGTTATAATGTGGAGATCTGGTTTTAAAATAGGAATTTATCAGCACGTGACTTGGCAACCTACTTTTCTTCTCTGAGCCTCAGTTTCTCCATCTGTAAATCGGGATGAGAGCTTTACGTCCCTGCCTCGTAGGAGGTAGTGGGTAGTGCACCTGAGATAGCAGGTGTGGTGGGTGGCAGGTGCTCAGTTCCAGTGATGCTCACCTAAGGTTGGCTGCACCGTGGGGAGGCAGGGGGCCCCTCCCAGCCTTAGTGTGGGACAGAGCCCCCAGAACCGGCACCCTCAGTTCATATACTAGCTCATTTTTCAGTCTCCAAACTGTCTCATATGCATGGACACACCTCCTTTGAATAACAACCGAAGAATCGCCTCCTTTAATAAACAAAATAAAACCATTTTCTTATCATTTTAAATTTAATGAAATTTTTAATAAATTAATAAATGAATATAAATCATTTTTTAATAAATCTTTTTTTCATTCTTTAATCAATGAAATAAAATTGTCTTCTCCCAAGCAACTCTCACAAATGGTCCGTTTCTGCTGGCATCATCCGCCCTGCCTCCTCTCTTGCCCCACTCAGCTGGGAGCTCCTTCAGCAGCGGGAAGCCTGCTTGCTCCAAGGACGCAGCAAGGCTGGGGATGGGCCAAGACGCCTGACAGTGCCGGCGGGCAGTGATGATGTCCCGCTCTTTTCTACACAGGTGGGCATTCACGCTGATCATCATTTCATCCTACACGGCCAACCTGGCGGCCTTCCTGACCGTGCAGCGCATGGATGTGCCCATCGAGTCCGTGGATGACCTTGCAGACCAGACCGCCATTGAGTATGGCACGATCCACGGAGGCTCCAGCATGACCTTCTTCCAAGTAAACTCATGTGCTTGCTCGCCAACGCTGGGGGCTGGGCAGAGCGCAGAGGAGATGTCTATCTGCTGGGGATACAAACATCTCTCCTCATCCCATTGTCTTTGTTGAACATCTAGTTTGGAGGGTCACATGGGGCTCGTTGTTCTCCTGTTCCATAAAATATGCCTGGAATGAGGTCCCCAAAGCCCTTTGGGTTAAAACCAACCAGTCCCAAAATGGTGTGCATGAACAACCAGTGTTAGCTGTGACGGTTTTAGGCACAAATCTGTTCGGTGACTAAACTATTTCACACGTGTGTTATTTTTATTTACTAGGTTATTAGTTTAATATAAAATTGTGTGTAACTCTGAGACAGTCAAACGCAAGAGATTGGGCAAAGTATGGGGAAAGGTGTGTGCAATTTTCCTGACGTCCAGGGGCTTCGCTTCTCCCTATTTTCATTCATGTTTAGTTTAATGGGTATTAGAAATATATATATATAGTGAATTTAACCTCTATTTTTATTTCTATTACTACATGAGCTGAAGTTAATGTGTGCATTTACATTTTTAAAAGTGGGTTGAATTTTATAGCGTCCTCAGACATAGCAAGATTATACTTATACATGATGACTGAAGTGTGATGAACACTAGATTAAAATGAACTGGTTTCATCGATCGCAGACTAGATAAGTCTCAGATTGGGACCCTGTTGACTTTGAGGTCCTGCCACAAAGCTCTGTGAGCCGACCCAACAAGAGATTGATCACCAGGGCTGACACACTGGGCCAGGCAGAGGAGTTAATCGGTGTCTAAACAACCTACAACCCACGAAGTTCGTCTTCACGTGAGAGACAAGTCTAAGGCTTTCATTTTTCTGTTTTCCATATCAGCCTCAATCTGTTGGCGCGGAAACCCACAAAAGCATCAAGCAAACATGGACTTTGGATAGCCCCCACAATTCACTCAATCTTGTTATTTGCAAAATGGAAGCCAATGTTGTATATATGATCAGAAAATTGGTGTAGCATTGAGATAAAATTGCCAGCACTGTTCCTTGATGATGTCTCTCTAGAAGTCCTGAATAAACCCAAGTACACTGCTCCCAAATTAAAGGATACACCCAGAATTTCCATTCTTACTTCTACCAGAACATGGAGTTTGGCAATGGGAGACCTCTGTAGGTAGATGGGGCAAAACTAAGGATAGAATCAGCAGGCAGTTTTCAGTGTTGCTTCTTGGTCTTCCTGTAAAAGGAATCAAAGGCACAACTTCCCCTCCCGTCTGACGCAGTGGCAGTCCAGAGATAGAAAGGACAAAGCGTGTTGAGTGTAAGGAGAGGACTCAGTAGAGGCAGAATTTTAAGACTTACTTTCAATCCCTCTGCTTTCACACCAGCATTTCCTTTCTCTTTTCCCAATCCTGCTCCCTTGTGTTCTTTTCCCAGAATTCCCGCTATCAGACCTACCAACGCATGTGGAATTACATGTATTCCAAGCAGCCAAGTGTGTTTGTGAAGAGCACGGAGGAGGGAATCGCCAGGGTGTTGAATTCCAACTACGCCTTCCTTCTGGAGTCCACCATGAATGAGTACTATCGGCAGCGAGACTGCAACCTCACTCAGATTGGGGGCCTGCTGGACACCAAGGGCTATGGGATTGGCATGCCAGTCGGTATGCAGGAGAGGGACAGCCTCCTCGGGTAGCTTCATCCGGGCAGGGTCAGAGTAGCCACAACCTCTGAATACAGCCTTGAATTCAACACCCCGTTTCTAGAACCAGTTTAACAGTGACTTTAGGTGGGCAAGCCCAAACTCACATACTTTTGCTAATAGTAATCAGATCTCAATCCTTAGGCAGCCCAAGGCTAATTGATTAGTTATTAATCGATTAGTCATTAAAGGGCATGTTGGTGTCCTTGATGGATTCTTTACACCTTCGTTCTGCCCTCTCCTGCTTCCTTCCCTTTGGTCATTTCTCTGTTGGTTGACATCTCTATTAGAGATGAGAAGGAAGAAATGGTACTACTCAAATGAATTAATTTTGCTAGTCCTGGTGAAAAGACTACTACTAAAGTTATGTCATGATGAGGTATATAACTTTCAAATTATTTGTGGTGCTCACTGATCCCTCTGTCCTGGATCAGCCGAGGTAATTTTGGAGAATGGGCAGTAAAGTTCTGGTCATCAGCTTACTGGGTGCAACCCATCTGGTTTGTTAGAGGAGGGAAGTGATGTTTGGCTTCCAAAAAGGTATTCCAGTTGTGCTTTCTAAAGGCCATGCATGCTTTTGGCCCTCTACTGCTGCAATACTTCCACCAGGAGAGGCGGGCGAGCACACCTGGCTGCCCCTTGAGTGCAGCAGGTCCCTGCCCCAGGTGATAGAGATATGCTACCTCCCCCCACCTCTCACACCTCTCTCCCTGTAAAGGGCTGTCCTGTCTATAGCAACAGGGGAAGGGGCAGGAATTGAGGCCTTCAGGTCACGTGGAGACACTGGTATACAGTATGTGCATCTCTGCAGTGCTCTTCCGTGCCCCTTCTCTTGCTCTTCACCTAACACAGAACTCTGTCAAGGCTTCACTTACGTCTGTAGAGTGTGGAGAGCATTGGTTTGAATTCAGGCAGACATAGGAACGCACCCTCATTACTGGCTGTGGGACCTCTGTGAGCCTCAGCTATGTTATTCGTAAAATTAGGTCATAATACCTACCTCATAAGCTTATCATGAAGGTTAAACCTGATAACCTGGTCAGGTGTCTTTCCACAACACCTCACACTTAGCCTGTCTTGGGGAACATTAGCACCTTCCCATCATTTCTGTACTTGCCTGTGTTATTTGATAAAACATAAGACTTTTTAAAGACGGATCAGAAACCAAACCAATGAACACAGGAAATAAATGGCTTATCCTTGAACTCGGTTTCATCAGCAGGAAGCCTCATTCTGTTCATTCATAACTCTCATACCCTCCCCTTGCACCATATTTCCTTACTGGCCATTAACAGTACAGATTATGGGCCCCTTTGAGAAGCTAACAGTCTGTTTCAAGATGGCAGAGCAAACCGGGAACTTAGGGTACACCTTGATAATGTTCTAGCAATTCAACAAATGTAACCAGAATGGCAAATACTTCAGACTAACTCTAGAAATTTCCATCAATAGTCAAGGAAAATGGGAGGGAAATATTTTTTTCTGTATCTGACATGATGCAGTTGTCACATGTTATCTCAATCCTCTCAACTGTGAGGTGGATGCAGTCATTCCCATCCTACAGGACACAGCTGAGACTCAGTCTATACAAGTTACTTGTCCAAGGTCACAGATTAAGTAGAGAAGCTGGACTTGAGTCTAGAATGCTTGTCTCCGAGTCTAGTACTTCACTTACCAGGCAGATCGTGTTGCTAAATGGGTCCCCCCAGCTTGACAGGACAGGCTGGGTGGAAGGTGAGCTGTGGCTAACCCGGGTGCTCAGGCTAGGAAGGGTGTTGAACAGTCCATTGATGGGATGGGATGGGGCAGAATTCAGGTCCAGCTGAAGTCATGTCCGGGAAAGACATGTCATAATTGGAAGTGAAGGGCATAATTACAGAATAAGCCTGACTTAGGTCCAGGAAAAGTAAGGAATGATGTAGAAAATTAGTCAGGGTTTAGGAACTAAGCAGGCAAACATAATAATCTTTTCATGACCTCTGATGCACAATTGTGGCTGGGTGGCAAATGTTTAGAAAACTGCTTGAAATGCCCTATCTGGACAGTGTCCTCTAAACCTGGAATATTCATTAGTCTCACTACCCAATGCCATCGGTTAATTCAGATAGCCGTTCATTACAGATGTGTGTGAAGTATTTACCATAGAACATGTGTTGTTGATGTTCACCCAGATCAGCTATAGGATTGATGTGCTCCAGATGTCAGTTTTGCATAATCAAGTGTTATCAGGATTATAGTAGGGAAGGTCCTAACTGTGGCATCTTGGGCAGACAGAGTAGAAAGACATACAGGAGCTGATCTCGTTCCTTCCCCATCAAAGTGCCATCCTGGCCTTGGTGCTAGTTAGAAATGCAGACTCTCGGGCCTCACTGAATCACAGTCTGCAGCCCGACAAGACCCACAGGTGATTCTTACGCACATGCGTGTTTGAGAGCAATAACCTGTATGTTCCAAGCTTCGTCCTGAATCCTTTACCACAGCCTCTTCCCAGGGGCATCTGTCCCCATCAAGCCTTCACAGAGCTTGGGCAAGAAGAGCAGGCAGCTGAGTTGGTTTCCAACCTCCTGGCAGCTTTTGCTTACTGAGCTCGGGCCTCAACCTGTGCTGGGACATTGAGCTTTCCACAGTTTCATTTAAGCCTGTTTTTGTGATTAAAACTAAATTCCAGAACCAAAGCTCCTTGACATATTCCATTAGAAGAACTTTTAAAAGGCTTGCACGGAACAGAAGCCCTTCTGTTTGAGGAGGTTGGAAGGAGCTGTGGAATGGAGTGAGGGGCAAGTGGAACTGTGGGTTCCGTTCAGCCAGCAGGCAGCTGGTAGCGCCGGGGATGCCTGGGCACTGGTGCCTCCACAGGGATGAAGGAGAAGAGGCTTCTTCTGTCCCATCTGAGGTGACTCTTCTGTCAGTGGTGACTGCTCTGAGGAGACAGTTGTCAGGAGTATGGAACAGCGTTAGCATGCTTGAGAAGTTCATCTAAATGCAGTAGCACATAGATAAACGACTGAGAGGTTTATGTAACAGAAGTTCCCTTCTTGGCCCCCTGGATGCAGATGGGCAGCTTGGCAACCAGGTTCCTGTGTGTGGATGAAGTGGGCAGACCACTTAATCTGGAGAGAAAGTGGTGGTACCTGGGTGGGGAGGTGGGTGGTACAACCACCTGGAAAGCTGTCACTTGACCCTTAGCGGTGTCTCGGCCATGGGCTGGGCGTATTAGTCAGCGTGAGAGAAGGAAAGCAGAAGGCCCTGGCTGCCCTGCACGAACCCCGGGCACCCTCCTCTCCATGGCCAGTGCCCCAGACTGAGCCAAGTGGAGAGCAGTGGTCCTGGGGGGGCCTGCTCTGTCTGGCACTCCCTCCCAAGTTAAGCGTGGTGAGGCTTCCTGGGCAAGGGGGCAAAGTGATGCCTAGGTGGGCACTCACATCCTCTGTTCTGGGCTCTCCTGCGAACCCACAGGCTCTGTTTTCCGGGACGAGTTTGATCTGGCCATTCTCCAGCTGCAGGAGAACAACCGCCTGGAAATTCTGAAGCG
This sequence comes from Galemys pyrenaicus, assembly GCA_019455555.1. Taxonomy (NCBI): domain Eukaryota; kingdom Metazoa; phylum Chordata; class Mammalia; order Eulipotyphla; family Talpidae; genus Galemys; species Galemys pyrenaicus. The sequence goes on from JAGFMF010011443.1 coordinate 5,085,432, forward strand.
CAAATGGTGGGAAGGGGGGAAGTGCCCCAAAGAGGAAGATCACAGAGCCAAAGGTAAGCACCGCAGGGCCTCCCTGCTCCTGCCCCCGAGGACCCAGGCGGCCTGTTTCTGGCGTCCGTGTCCCAGCTAGTGACTTCAGGTGTACTGAGAACCAGCCTTGGGAGGGACCTCCGCTGGGCTGGGCTGGAGGGGTCAGTCTTGCCCTGAGTTCAGTGTGTGGTAGGTACCCAGGACCTGCTGCTCAAAAGCCCTGGAGGTTCTACCTCCACCTTGTCTCCTGCATCCAGTCACCTCTCACCCCAGCACCACCCCTTCCACCCTGACCCCTCAGCTCCCAACAGCCTGGCCTCCTCTTCCGCCTCTATTTCCTCTACACCTCCGCCCACCTATAGCCAGAGGGATTCTTTTTCAAATGTGAAAGCATTTCCCTGAGCAAACTTTCCAGGGATTGCTCATCTTACTCAGAATAAACCTCAAGTTCTCTGTGGCTCAAAACCAGACCCGATCTAGTTCTCCCTTGGCCTGCCCCTTCTCTTCTGGTTCCTGGGGCTCCCAGCCTGCTGCCGCCTCTGGGCCTGCGCACTTGCCCCCTCTGACCTCCCTAAGGAGTACCCCCCAAAGAGAGGTGTTCCTTCCTTCCTCTCCCCATCACCATAACCCGGCGTTAGTTTTCTCTTCAGCCTTCATCATCACCTGATATTATATTTTTCCATTTGTTTATTTGTTTACTTTCTACCTCCTCTATTAGAATGAAACTCCATGAGGCCAGGCTTCACCTCCTTCATAGTGTCCGGCATCTGGCTATCTGAATGAATGAATGAGTGGACTGAACAGTTAGCAATCACTGCCTGTAATGGGTGGTTAAGGCGTTTTCAGGGTCCCTGAGCTCCCTAAATTTTTCTAGGGAGAACACATACCCTGGTTTGCCCAGGATAGTCCTACTTGCATCTGTTCTGAATCTGTTAACGCCTGTCAGTTATTTTTAGAATCCCCTTTTTTCTTAAAATGTCCTGGTTTGGACCATAAATCATATGGTCACCCTAGTAATCTACTGCAATCTTCCTGAAATATGCAACAAATTTACCTATACAGGCAGCGGAGGAGTCAAATGAATGATGCCATGAGCCGCCCTTTCTGCTCCGCGTGACTGATTATCCCTGACAAGACAGTGGAGGAGTGACTGTGTTTCTAAGTGTCTCTGGATCTCTGTTCTGCAGGGAGAGGTCGAGGGAATATGGACCTAGGGGGACCAGCCCTTTGTCATTTAGAGCAAATGCTCTAAATGCTGCCTCTTCCCTGGCAGGAACCCAAGAGGCCACAGCTGCTGACTCTGCTTCTCAGAGGTCAGAACCAGCCATGAAGAGAGCAGTGGGCATTAGCAGGCACAGCATGGCACACCTCGGTTGAGTCCCGGCTCCACCAACTGCTCTGCTGAGCTTGTTACATGAGTTAACACTGCCGAGTGTCTGTTTATCTGAAACATGAGGGCAGGGGAGCGCTGTAGGGTTACTATGAAGAGAGAGTGAGTAGTTCAGAGTTTGTCTCCTAGAAAGGGCCCAGTGTCCTCACTCAGGCCATGCTGTGCTCCTCGCAGGACTCAGGGGAACCTGATCCTGTTAGCTGGCTGCAGGGGAGTTCCAGTCAGTGCTCAGCCAGCCATTCCGTCAGCAGGGACTGTTGAGTGACAGCGCTGTTTTGTAGTCCGGGAAAAAGAGAGCAAAGAGTCTAGCTTACCATTAAGGAGCTTAAAGTGATTTCTGGAAGTAAAACCAGCATCCTTGAAATGATGAGCAAACAGTTCTAGATACCAGCCAATCCACATAAATACTGGAGGGAGGGGAGGAAAGTGACTGTTTGTTCAGAGAAAAAAAGAAATAGGGGAGTTGCAGAGAAATTTGTGGGTTGGATAGAAAGTACTAGAATGGGAAGATGCCAGGACCTAAACAGGTGTGGGGGGGGGGGTACGCTGGCCATAGGCACCTTGAGCAAAGAAGTGGGGGCCAATGGGTAGTGTCAGGCTGTGAGCTGGGACTGTAGGTGGAGCCTGGGGGGCTGGGTCTGATGCCCCCCACTCGGGGAGGGCTGGATGGGACGGAGCTTGGATGGAGGAAGGCAGCCAAACACTCCTCCATCCCCTCCCCACAGCGCACAGACTGAAAGCAGTCTGAACCTGACTGGACCTGAAACAGTCAAAATGCAGTGTGATTATTGGTAATCAGCATAAGTTCATACTGTGCTGTGGTAGCAGTTAACGTCATAGTGATGGCAGAGAGCTCCGTCCTGCCAAGGAGAGGTGGAGGAAAGCAGTGCTGGCTTTTGATCTGGAACAATCTAAACTAGAAATGGAAAGGTAAACATTGGACCTAGAGCAAAGCACCTTAAGGCCTTCCTCTGACTGATGAGTGAAATAGGAGAAATGTCCAGCCATCTGTCTCGCTCGAAGCCCCTAGTGCCTCTACCCACGGAGGCTCGGGTACCTTGAATGACCCTGGACAACTCAACACATTATAGCGTAACTCTTGGCCTCCTGTTGTTGGACAGTGAGTTACACCAGGACCCGCTCTCACTGGCTTCTATGTCCATAGCCTCCCCTAGAGAGCCTGGCGTGTAGTAGGTACTTAATAAGTGTTTGTGGGGGATGTGATCAGAGCTACTAGCTGAGACCTGTCAAAATCCACAAATTAACAGGTTCTTCTGGGCCAGGTTAAAATGATTCATGAACTGCTTTGGTCACTTTCCAGACCAGCCTTCATGTCCAGAGTCCTCACTCAGTCAGTAGTTCCTGCCTCTGAACAGCTGACTGAACATACGCGATGACACAAAGACACCACAGATGAGGGGGACTAGAGCAAAACAGGGGTGGCTGAGAATAAGGGGAACCTCCTAGGTTCCTGATGTTACCCCACGAGGCCCAGGTTGCCAGCTCTACAAGGTTGCCTCCCCACCAGTTGCAGAGTCCCCAACTTTCCTTTCCAAACCTGATCCCCTTTGATCCTTTGGAGCTCATTCCCCTGGACTCACTGCTGACTTGAGCCCATCTCTCCAGTTCCAACCTTGACCCCTAAGGCTAGCCATGGGTCCTCCCCCTTATGTAGTTCTTTATTTGTGTTTATTTATGTATTCTGCTAATTCCCAGAGAGAAACAGTTGGAGGGGAGCAAAATTGGCATGGGGATGAGGACACAGGATCCAGGTACCTTGTAATTTTCACTCAGGTACCTCCATTTAGAACATCCTCTCCCATTCTAGCTATTACTAAAAGACTGGTCTCCCCACCCCACTCCGTTAAGAACTCATCAAACTCCTACCTCCCTGCATACCTGCTTACTCTACCTGTTTGCCCTACTGCCAGCCCCTAGCATGGCTCCCCCACCTGGGGCAGCTGGCATAAGGGTTGGTGTCTAGGCATTGGGGCAAATGGATTTCACTCCTTGGGTAGCCTTGCTGTAGACACTGTGACAGGTTTTTGAGTCTCACTTTCCTCCTGTAGAGAATAAAGATAATAATAATGCCATTGCCCCTGGCTGTTGTGACAACTGAATAAAATGTATCATGGTAAACACTCGGCGATATGCCAGAACAAAAGAAATGAGAACTAATATTATTCTAAAGTCTAGGCGTGAAAGTATGTTGAGAGGGATGATTAATGTCCACAAAACACAAGTATGCCCACCCACACCAAGCTCCTTATGACTAGATTGCTCTTCTGAAATCAACTCTTAGGATATTTATTTTGTGCCAATTGATGTTTGTGCCCCATGGAGTGTGAGAAACTGAAAGGCAGGGCTGGATCTTATTTATTCTGGCATCCCAGTGACCAGCAGATCATCTGACATTAGTATCTGATGAAAGGATGAGTGGCAAATGAATGGATGAATCAGTGAATGAATGAGCGAGGTGTCCAGGACTTCCAGCCTGGTATCACTTCCACATTCATCCTGTCTGTTCCCTCCCAAACAGGGACCCTGATATCCCAGGTTAATCTAGATAGAAAGTGATGGCACCTGGGTGGGGAAGTGAGTGCACAGCTTCCTAGAAAGCTGTCACTTGACCCTTAGCGGTGTCTCGGCCGTGGGCTGGGCGTATTAGTCAGCGTGAGAGAAGGAAAGCAGGAGGCCCTGGCTGCCCTGCACGAACCCCAGGCACCCTTCGCTCCATGGCCAGTGCCCCAGACTGAGCCCAGTAGAGAGCAGTGGTCCTGGGGGCGGGGGGCCCGCTCTGTCTGTCACTCCCTTCCAGATTGACATGGAAAAGGGTCTCATACCCTCATTGCCCCATAGACATTACAAACCTATGGAGGCGCTGAAATTATGACTTTGCCCTCGAAAGGTTTAGAACCTGGAAGGAGGCGCACGTGGTTCCATAATGATCACACTGCAGGCTGCTTTGTTAGAGTCCTAAAGGAAGTGTCATGCAACCCAGAGGTGGGAGAGCTGGATCTGAGCAACAGTCAGGGAAGCCTTACAGAGACATTTGGCTGCACCTCAAAGCCTGCATCAGGAGTCTGTGCATCAGACTGTGGTGGCGCACAGTTCTTACACTCGGAAATTGGTTGGGGTAAGTAGGAAGAGGGTATTGAAAGGGGAGGTAGAGATAGTTGACCTACAAACCAGTATGTCCCAAACTTTTCCATGAAAGGAATTAATATTGGAGGAGATGGAATGTGTGCTCTGGGGACCTGGGGACATAGTCCAAAGGAGGCCAGCCTTACGATTGCCTTAACATCTTCTGTTTTATCCTAAAAATGCATGTGTGTATTTTGCAATTTCCGATGTAAGACAGTCGTGCCTATTTAATGTAAACATGCTTTTCCTACCTCAAGTCTAAGTAAAATCAGTGTCCTGGGAACCTGGACTCAATTGGAGTGTGAGCTCTGGAATGATGGAAGCAGGTGCTATGGGGTGGGAACGTGAACTTGCCCTGGCCTTCCTGGGCCCAGGGAACAGTCATGGCCTCTGGAGGAGCTAAGAGTCATGTCATTGGCTCTGAGTTCCAAAAGAAGTTCATACAACTCATAACAGAGACAAACTTCTTGGCAACAAAGACTTCGATTTTCTAGAAAAAGCTTTTGGAAAACAGAAGGTTACTTAATACCCAAAAGAAGCTTGGAATAAAATTGACTCTAGAAGTCAGAAGGTGAAAAAAGGAAAAAGGGGCCAGCCCCCAGTCTGCAAACCAGATGAAAAGATGCCCTGGCCAGGATGGGGAGCTTCTGAATGGAGAAGGAGACATTCAGGGGACAGATCCTGAAAGGGAGCCTTGTGCCCTGAGGGGAGATGGGAAATGGCAGCAATAACTTCTAGGTTAGTTGGGGATTCCAAGATGTAAAGAGGTGTTTGCTTGCTTCTGGAGTTTGGCAAGATCCAAAAATACGGGTGTCACGCCCTGGTGTAGTGGGAGCATGAGAGATGTCACTTGGGGGACCGAGGCAGACAGGGGCCAGGGGTAGGGTTTCGTTTTGTGGGCCCCAAACAAGGACACTGGCAATCTAGTGGACTCCAGTTTAAGACAAACACGGGTCCCCACCCCATGTCCTGGCACAGAACCTCCTTTCAGCTTCAGCACTGGAATGCATCTTGAGGTGAGGGAGGACAGAGGAAGCACTGCATTTAACAGAAGCTGAACCTGAAATAGCTGGACAATCTCTACCTTTTGGCAATCAGGTAGGAATGGGAGTTTGAGGCAGAAATTAAGTATATTTACAGAAAAAAAATTATGATTTTTACGGAGTGGTTGGCTTTGGAAATTCTTCCATTTCACAGAGGCTTAGAAAGACCAATGTGATGGCAGAGCTGAGTTTGGAAGGGGTGGGGGTCTGGGAGATCAGGCTCCCAGGGAAGATGGGTAGAAGCAGCCAGGAGTCTTCACTGCGCTATGTACTGTGGGGCCAAGTGTTTCCTGGCACAGAGAACTGAACAGATGACAAGGGTAAATTCATCGTGGAAACCATCGTGCCCAGCTCCCAAATGCTTCCGAGGATTCTCGGCATCTAGGCAAACATTAACTAGCCTGTATGTGGTTGTCCTTTGGAACAAGAGGGTGAGGTGCATGAAGCAGTGGTGTCCGAGATCTCTGGGGCTGTCTGGAGTTTGGCAAGGTCCAAAAATATGGGTGTCACGCCCTGGTGTAGTGGGAGCATGAGAGCTGTCACTTGGGGGTCCAAGGTAGACAGGGCCCAGGGGTAGGGTTTCGAGATCACGGGGGTGTCCAGATGAGGCTGTCTGGAGATCACTTACTGTCAAGAGCCATGGCTTCAACTCCATCGTGGCCACGAGCGAGTGCCGCTTTAATGCAGTGGCCTCATTGTGGCCGTGGCTGAAGCCCAAACAAACATTACTCAGAACGGCTAAAAGGCTTCCTGGCTGAGCAAAAGTCCATGTGACACCCAGCCCCGCCAAGCGGGAGGCACTAGCCCGGCCGAAGGGGGCCATTACTGATGTCCCTCTCTCTCTCTGGGAAAGTAGCCATCAGACTTCTGGAGAATAACTCTCCACTCAAGACCTCCTCCTGTGGCAGAAAAACAGGACTAGCGGGACCCGCAAGAGCTCTCCCTTTAAGTCTTCAGATGGTCTCCAGGAACAGAGTCCCAGGAGCAACTTTTTCTCGCGTCTTAAGTCGAACAAAGGACAGTCGTTTGAGTTTGCGTCCAAAGCAGCAACCTGGTGAACTTTTTTCTTCGTGGTTTAAAGCAGTGGCCCACATGCATGCCTAAAGGCGTGTGGTGCCAGCACGCACGGGGCAGGGTCACTATTGATCTGGCAGATCGATAAAGGGAGTCCCAGCGCCCTCAACAGACTACAGGCTTTAGGGTTCTCTCAGGGAACCAGGTAACAGGCACACGGGCGGGGAGGCTGCCACGCAAGGGGGCAGGAACGGGCCAGGTGGGGGTAGGGGGCTGGAGGGAAGCAGGCAACCAGGCCTCCCAGTCCTCCCATGTATCTCTGTGCTCTTACTTTTTTTTTTTAAAGGTTTTTCATTTATGCATCCAAGAGCTGGGGTACAGGCCAGAGGTGTGGGAAGTGAGAGGATTCACCAGAGACAGAGCAAGGAGCAGAATAGGCAGATGGACTGAAACACACTGCTGAGGGAAGCAGGGGGCAAGGCAGGAGAGGTCTGCTGCGCCATGTGGGTCCCTCTCCCCAACCCCCAACCCCTGTCCCCAGCCTGTGGGTCCCCACCCTGGCCAGGGATTGAACTCGTACATTGCTGTGCCGCAGATGCGTCACGGTTTGGTGCTCAACCCGCTGCGCCACCAAGAAGGCCCCTCTAGGCTCTTTCTTTGGGCTCTCCTTGCACATCATCTCGTGGTGTCTCTTCTGTAGCCACGCTGCTTCCCATCTCACTGCCGCCGCTTTACCCCAGCCTCTAGCTCAGGTGTGCACACTTACGCAGGTGCACACCCATACTCCAGGTGTTCACAGTCAGGTACTTGTGCCCCAAACGCACACTCCCATGTGCCTTCTGTAGTAACACATCAAGACCACAGGTGATAGCCACAGAGGCTAGTGGCATAAAAAGCCTGATTAATTCATCCACCCTACAAGGAGGAAGGAAAATATGGAACAGGCAGAGAGGAATGGAGGTGAAGGAACTGGAGCTGCGGGCTAGGGGAGATTCTTTTTTTCACAGATGTCTGAAATGGAGAATGGCTATAGGCACTCTGGTTTCAATTAGAATGTACCAGACAATGTGCCTAACATAGTCTGTTTCTACTCTGTTCTCCTGTGAAAGCTGAAAAAATTTCTAAGAAAAGGATCTGGTGCTACCCCATTTCTAATCCAGTATTGCAGCTCAAATGTCCCTTCCAGATTCCAGAGAAGAACCCTAACACTGGGAGGAAGCCGCCAACCCCGAGTGGAGTGTTTTGGCCAGGTCTCACTTGGCTCTACTGGGAACCACATCACATCACCCCTTTTCTTCCTCTCTCCCTGCTTCCAGCTCAGTGGCCATCTACCTCCATACACAGCCATAAGATGAAACGGCCGATCATGTGGAAGACTGGAGAATTACAAAAAGAAGCAGGCTTCCTTCCAAGCTGTTTCATTTTCTTTTCATAAACATTTATTTTATTTATTTTCCCACTCAACTCCTATAAAAAGAAGTATCGCTAGCCACTCACAGATGCCGGCATCCCAATTCAAGGGGATTGGATTACCGAAGCCTTTACAGAACAATTGCTAGACAAAAAGGTAGTGGGTGAATTCCAAGGAAATTAAATACCTTTATCTTGGAAAAAAAAAAAAAACAAGCTCACAATCAAGCTTCAAAGGAGCAGAAATACACCACTGGGCTATGAAAATCAGGGTCGCTGTTCTGGGATAGAAAAGAGACCCATGGCATTGAGTCATAAAATCCTTAGCAGGAAGTTTGCTGTCTGCATGGCAAGAAAGAAAGTGCGAGACATCTTAGCAAGAGTGGGGGTGAGCAATGGGGGCGGGGTGATGGGCACAAGTCTCTCTCTTTCTTCTCAGGGGGCCCACGATTGTGCTGGCTCTCTGGTTCCTCTGGAGAGAGCCTAGACTGGAAACCCGAATATAGGAGTTTAGAGAGTGTCTGGGAGAGATGCTTGCAGAAGAAGCCTCTCCCTCATCAAGTCAGATTGATCGCTGAGAGCCGGAGACACTCCGAGACTGTGCCAGAAAGCGTGATCTGGAGCCAAGGCCACGGTGGTCCGCTGTGTCCGCATCAGGAGGCCAGAATTACAAAGATCGTAGACCGGTTTGGTCTGCAGATGGAGCCGAGATGAAGTCAGTAAAGCATCGGTTCAAACATTTGGTAGAAAGTTCTCAAGGAGAGAAGGGGATTTTGTAAGTTGAGCTAATAACGTGTACATAAGACCTGCTTCCCCCCTCACCTGGCTAGGAGGGGGGATGTTCTCAGAAATGAGTCCAGGCCCTGTAGGCCAGACTGAGTTCAGTAGCCCACACTTGTAGCACGGGGGACCCGGAGTGGGGAGAGTTTGGGTGGTGTGGTGTGGGACTCAGGCTCCAGTGGGTCCAGACACTTAGCCTCACCAGCCATGGACCTTGGGCTGATTAGCTGACAGCTCAGTACCTTGATCTGGAGGTGAGAGTGAGGTGGATTTCACAGGGCAAGGGTTAGAATTGAATGAAAATGCTTAGCTGGTCACCTTGTTCATCACCAACGCTCCTGAGAGCCAGCTTTATTTGTATAAAGAACATTCACTTGGCAGTTGGATTGTTCTAGATTTCACAGCTGAGCTGTGAGAACTCAGGCAGCTTACTAACGTCCTCTGAACTTCCGTTTCTTTAACTATGAAATGGGGACAGTGGGCCTTCCTAAAGCGTTTCTAATGGCCATTGAATGAGATAAGGAATAGGAGGTGTGTCCAGCTTAAAGTTTGACATGTTAGGAAGTGACTTGTGTTTTGATGCACTGCAAAACTTAGCAAGTGCCTCTCCCACGCCCTTCTGTTTCAAGTCCCTTTCCCTGCTCTTCTCCCATTACTGTCTCCAGAATCTGCTAGTCTAGGCAGCAGATGTCACGGTGAATGCAAGAAACATCAGGCATACGATTTCACAGTCAGCAGTGCAAACATGACAGATCACTTCCTATTTTCTGGGAAGGTCAGATGGGTCAGCTCACATGTGGTCACACGAAGTTGCTATTTACAACTAGCAACGGTGGTAGTGGGACCATCCAATATATTGGCATGGTTGCAAGTGAATATGACTCTGAAATAGAAAGTGCTGGAAAGTCATATTGGTCAAAGAATTCTTGTTCTTGTCAAATGTTTTTAGCCTGGCTCATTGCCCAGAGTTTCAGCAGCTATCACAGAGATCAGCTCATGGAAGCTTCTCAAGAAAGACTTGTTGCCTGGTGTCAAGGGATCCCACAGTCCCTTGATGAGACCGTGGCACCAGTCTGTCCTCTCTGTGTCTGCCTCCTTGACCTCTATCTCCCTGCCTTCCAGGCAGTACTCCCCCCTTGTTCAAAAGGCATATTCCTGCATCTCAGTTCCAGAGGTTGCAGTGCTACCTGGGCACATACAAGGGCTTTCAGATATGAGACATGTGTGCCCTTGAATCCAACGAATGCTTATTTGCTGATCAGAATTGGAGGCAGAACCATGGGGTGGCTGGATGGATGGAGATTTGAGTCTATTCAAGCTTCACACTCTTACTCAAGTGGCTTCTGCTCTCTCTAGTCCCAGCGATAAAGAAAGTCATTACTTTGATTTATCTGCTAACATTTGAATTTGTGGTCAGTCTGTGAATGAGATTGAACTTGGTATTTAACCATTCATGTGTGTGTGGGGAGACTTTGACTCACTTTCAGTTGCTGCATTCTCATTGCTGGGGTGTAGTGAGGTGCAAATGTCAGGAGAAAATCCCAGTTTGAGACCCATCTGTGTTGATGGCTTCTATGTGGTTCCCTCAGAAGAACGGAAGGGAGGGGGTGAATCTATGGCTTCCCCTTACAAGAGCTTTGGCGTCTGTGAGCCCAGAGAGGGCCTTGTGGCTGGAGGGAGCCCACCCAAAGACTCCTTCCGAGTAATGGCTCTGTGCTGGGGAGGGCATTTGCCTTCTAGGAGAATGACTGATGACGGTGTTAAATGTAACTGCTGTGTTCTACCGCTCACTCCCCACTCCCCACTCCATCTGTTTCTCAGCTCTAACTCTGCCAGCAATCTATTCTTGCTTCCACTTTCCAATAAGTTCCTCAAGGCACAAGTGGTATAAAGGCCTCGCTCCTAGGGGGAGGAGGCCACCCAGCCAGGAATCAGCACCCATGATAAACATGCTGAAATGTGAGAAACTGGGAAAGGAAGGTTGGGGGGTGTTTCAGTGACTCACGGTTTCCACCAGTATTGTGTTAAACCCTCGGCCCCTCCTAGAAGCTCTCTCTGATCTAATCAGAATGATGCCAGCACATATCACATTTCCCTTTATAACCCTCCGCGTCTGCCCCCAAACCCATCAAGACCCAGCACAGTCAGTCCATCCTCCTTGTAGATGACCCGTGTCAGTGTCAGTTCCACTCTGGGTCACCACTCAGTCCAGCCTGGGCCATCTGCCTCTATGACCAGGCTGGGTGCTCTCAACAAGAGCTGTCACACTTCACTATTATTTCAACAAAATTTAATTAGGAATTATCCATTATCACAGTATGGATCCAAAGCTTTTGATAATGTAGGCTTCTATCTCTGGGATGTCTTGATCCTTTTTCTTTCTGCTCATTCTTTCAACATTTATTGGGCTCTAATTCTGGACCAGGTACCAGGATTGGGAGGTTACGGAGTTGATTAAGACATGGCTCTTCTCAAGGAACTTGGAGTCTAGTGGGAAATCCAGGTGGGTCACATGTCACTTAATGCAGATGCGTTCTCAGAAATGCATCATAGGCAATTTCTTCGTGGGGGGGCACTGTAGAGAAATACACAAACCTAGATGTTCCAGCCTAGAACCCATCTAGGGTGCAGTCCATCTTTAACTGAAGCATTGTTAAAATTAGACGAATGTAGTATTTTATGCAGTGGTAGAGTGATTCATAACGCACTGTCAATGACACACAAAATCAGGGGCAGGCATGATCTGGACAAGACAACGTGGCCTAGAGGGAGTGACTCCTGCGTTGCCTGGACAACCCCGCACTGACAAACGGGAGTCATGTAACAAGTTGTACAATGCGGGATGCTGCCAAAAAGGGAGATCCTGGCCTTTTTATTCTTAGGATAATCATACAGCATCAGTTGTGTGGGGAAAGAGAACTGGGGGTGAACTAGAAAATGTGCTCTGTCATCTGTAGTATCAGAGGTTGTGAGTCTGCCCCCAGGCACTTCTCATCTGCTAGATGACTCTACTGAGCTTGAAATCAAGCCCTAGTTCCAATCTTATCAAAGCATTCCACTGATCTGCTTCTGGGGTCCCTTGTCAAACATCCGTCAAGTCCCCCACTCCCCTGATGTTCCCACTCATACCTCATGGTGATACCTCATGATACCCTCGTCCCAGGGTGATCAAGTTTCTGCTCTAGACTGATTTGAAAGGCATATGGTAGGGTTGGGCTCCTATAACTGGTCGACCCGGCAGTTCTGACCTTGTATAGGAATGCAGAACTGCAGGTAACAAAAATGGTGGCCAAACAAGCTGCTTAGAATTAGCAGACCTACACTCCTGAGCTAAATCTTAAAGGAGAGGATGGGATTAGGCAGGTGTGTCTGGGGGTGAGCTGGGTTTCAGGGGAGGTGCTAGCATCGGAGGAAAGGTACAGAAGGTCAGAGCGGGGAACTATCAACACTTCCATGCCATCTGAGATTTTGCATTTCAGAAAGGTCATTCAGGCATGTCTGTGGAGGGCAGAGCTGAGGAATCACAGCTACCAGCAGGAAGATGTTTTTTGGAGTCTACTGCAGTTGTCCAAGCAAGAGGAGTTGGGGACCTGGACTAGGAAAGTGGTAGGAGAGACAGAAAGAAGGATGAGAAATTGACATTATTTAGGAGGTAAAATCAGCAGGACCTACCTGATAGCCAGGGTATGGGGGAGAGGCTAGAAACCAAAAGCAGGAAAATGATGAGAGAATGTGCCCCAGTGCAAGTCAAGGCAATTGAAAACATTAGAAGAAGACAGAGATCAGCAGCTTTATCAGAAACCAAGAAGGGGGCGTGGTTGGCAATGTCAAGTGCATTGAGAGGGCTCTTGAGATCAGGACAGGAAAATATTCAGTAAGGTAGAAAGTAAATGTTCATTGGTGACCTTGATGAGTTGAGGTGGCTTTAGTGGCACAAGATAAAATTGCATGATATGGAGAGTGAATTGGAAGAACAAAAGTGAATTCAGAAGAGAATCACTTTCGCCTTCAGATACCACAGACAGAATACCTAGGGCCTAAAAGCTTTTCAAGCATCCAAAATTATGTTTGAGGTCTGAGAAATATTATTAGCTCCAAAATGCCAAGAGAAAACTGCAAAATTAAATTAAGATATGTTTAATTAAATATCTCCAAAATGTAACATTGTTTCAACTTCATTAATTTTTAAATTTAATAGTCATAAAAACTTCATTGCATTTAGAAACAAATTTTTGGGTTAGATTTTTCTCATCTTCCAGACATTCTTTGTATGCACAGTGATGGCAGAGAAATCAGCCAATTACAAATTAACTATTTCTTTCTACTCAGGCCAGAAGCAATATTTTTAAAAATGCATTTAAATATGCATTGTGGGTGCATTTTCTTCTACTTGCTTTTCTGTGAGGTGAACCTCCGAATGTGAGCATTCTAAGGGCTTTAGAACATCTTGAAATAGTTCTGATACAGACAACTACATTGAAGAGCTTGGCCAGGGGCGGGAGGAGAGGACTGTGCACTAAATAGAGTTAGAAGGAGGAAGGAGGGTTTTTTAAATTTTCTTTTAGAAGTAAGAAATGTGAGCGCCTTTCTGTGCTGAGGGAAAGAGCCACCTGGGGGGAGGGGTGTTGGGGTGGGGGAGGAGGGGGGGTTGGGTGGGGTGGGGGAGGAGGGGGGGTTGGGGTGGGGGAGGAGGGAGCAGCTAGTTAGTGCCCAGATGTCAGAATGGGACCTGGCGAGGGGGCAAAGCACAAAACACCTCTTCCTCGGAAATACAGGAGGAGGCAGAGGTCCTTCAAGGGGATCTTAGTTCTGCTTTCTATAACAGGCAGACTACTCCTGTTAGTAGGAAGTGGTAGGAGCATTTCGTGATGCCTTAGCAGTCACTTGGAGCTCCCCCTTTCCCGAGCAGATGGGTTCCATTAGCATCACCAGTCATTCCCTGGCACTGGGGGTCTCCATCCAGCCTCCCACAGGTCCCGACTGGAAAAACTAGTTCATCATTGGTTTTCTTTTTAGATTTTACTTATTTATGCATATAAGAGCTGAGGTACAGGCCAGAGGTGTGGGGGGTGAGGGGATTCACCAGAGACAGAGTGGGGAGCAGAACAGGTGGATGCAATGAAATGTACCGATGAGGGGAGCAGCAGGCGAGGCAGGAGAGGTCCGCTGCACCATGTGGGTCTGCTCCCTGGCCAGGGCTCGAACTCGTGCTGCCATGGCTGTGGAGGCCCAACCACGCAGCACTCAACCCCTTGCGCCACCAGGGAAGCCCTCATCATTAGTTTTCAAATGCACATCCCAGTACCCCAGGGCTCACCACCCCTAAACCTGGAGCATCTGCCAGCATACTCCATCTAGATCCTGGTGTATTCTCTTTTAGGGTCCCTTCTGCTTCCCCTGCCACACACATATACACACCTTAGATTCCTATGAGTCATGAGCTCCTGTGGTCAAAAACCCAAACAGTCCCAGGTTAGAGAAACAGGTGTCAAATGAACTGCAAGCGCCTTCCTCCTGGTAGGTAAAAATTTACTCCAGACCTTATAGAATTGAGTTTTTGAATAATCACCTGCCTTTGCTTATTCAAAACAGAGGCCCTCGTGTTCACACAGGTACTCGGAATTGGCTGGCTGGACCTGCAGAGCGCAGTACAGGGCTCATTAGGTCAGCTATCGGAGCTATGCTGGCAGGCTGCTGGTGGAGGTAGCACTGTGCTGTTATTTTAAACAAACCCCAAAACCAACAGACATCTACCTGAGACTTTGGGAGAGGCAACCCAAGCCTCCTTGAAATAGCTAAGCAGGGCTAGTGTCCCGGCTCTCCAAGGTACAGAAAGTAGGGTCAGATTTCTGGCTTTCTGCGACTCCCGACTACGGCAGGGCAGCTTCTGCTGGCAGCACAGCTGGTAAAACGCGCTTGCGCATGTGCTGGTCCAGAGGAGCCCGGGAGGAAGCTGCCCTCTGCATGTGCCTCGATGAGAGACAACTTTTATTTGTGACTCTGACCCCACGTGTTTATGACGCTCCCCTAAATTTTGGGCTTCTCTCTTGTCTTCTCCCCCACCCCAAAAAAAGCCACTCAGTTCCCTAGCTAAACTCAATGTTTGGCACTGTGGAAATGAAACCCACTGTAGCAGTGTCCAAGTAGCTATCAAATATGTACCGTAAGGCAGGAATACAAGCAGAAACTAAGGCTGACTCCCGGGCACTTACTGTCATGCACAATGCTTCCAAAATACCAATTTGCAAACTAATTTTAGGCCAGACTGGAAAGGAGTCACCTGTAAAAGGTATTTCAAACTACAGATTCCTGCACCCCAGCTCCAGAGCTGTTTATTCAAAAGGGTAAGCCAAGGACATGGGTTTTTTATTTTTTTATTTTAATTTTTATTTATTTTTTCCTACAACGTTTGCTTTCTTTTCTAGGTGTAGTCCCCATAGAGTTTCCACCACCAGTTCACCCGTGCACCGTCACCATAGTCCCTTGTGCTCTTCCCTTCCCTGCCTTGATCCCAGTCCCTCCCTCTTCCCTGCAGAATGTCTCTGTTTTATAGTTGTCTGTTTATTTTTGTTTGGTTGCGTTGTGGTTTTTGTTGTTGATGGTGTTACTATTTTTTTCCTTGAGCCTCTATATTCCTCCTATAAGTGAGACCATCCAGTTTTCTTTATGGTTAGGCTCCCAGGTGGTTCTCCCAGGTGTGGGAGATACTGGTTTGGCAGGATAAAAAAATTTACCTTCTAAGAAAGACAAACACTGGGTGATTTCACTCCTCTGTAGAATATGGAGAAACAAAAACAAAGGAACTGACAGAGCTAAACCAAAACAAACCCTAGAAATGAGACTGCAGAATTGAGACTGCAGACAGGGAGGTTTGATGGGGGTAGGAACATGCCCAGTGGTCATGGATAAAGAACTATGCGTGCTTTGAAGGGGGTGGTGTGGTGACACATCTGGGGGGTGTGCATCTATTCCCCTAAATCATAGACAGTATTGTAAACCTATGCTATCCGACAACAAAAAAAAGGCAAATCACAATAAAATTCAAAAAGAAAGAAAAGGTTTACCTTCTAGATGAGTATTTTAGGAGTGTGTTGACACAGATAGGTAAACATAATTTTTTCCTAGCCATGGTTTGGTTCAAACAATGCTTTATCATGCAAACACATTAGGAAGATGACTCAAATGTGTATGAAGCTGCTAGAACTTACAGGTGTTGGTTTCCTGTCTCTCTAGGCTAAATAACATTTGCCTGAACCCCCAGATGCCCTCACCCCCAGATGGCTTTTACCACTCACCCCCAGATGCCCTCTGGGTGCTTCTCACCATCTCTTCCATTTGCAGCTAGACACTTCCCCTGCTTTTACTCCAACTATGCTGCATTTTTTTCTCCAAGGAATAATTCTAACTTTTCAAGTAATATGTGTCTAAAACTTCTACAAGGCTAACATGTCAACATTTTTGGTGGAATGATTACAACTTCTGATCTTTACACTATTTCTTTGTTATTGCTTATTTTTATAGGACTGGGAATGGAGAATATTGGTGGAATCTTCGTGGTTCTTATTTGTGGCTTAATTGTGGCCATTTTTATGGCTATGTTGGAGTTTTTATGGACTCTTCGGCACTCAGAAGCTACTGAGGTAAACCTGCAAAGGGGGATGAACTACAATGTCAGCACATGGGGCAGAATTCACGGGCTCAGACACAGACAAAGTCATTTCAGAAAAACTGTCAGGCAAGACAGGTCAATGTGGTGGGGAGAACTCCACTCTCTGGAACAGGAGACCTGGTAAGGCCCTATCACTTACTAATGCAGCCACAGAAAAGCCACTGAACATCTGTGGGCTTCAGATTCTTCTTTGAAGCAGCCCAGCAAATAAATATACAGAAAATGTTTTATAAACTACAATATCTTATACAACTTAAGACACAGTATGGTAAAGGAAAACCAGTGACAATACCAGGTCATTTTTAAGTGGAAATGATGACTTCAGCTCTTCTATTTTCAGTGTTTTTGCTGTATACATAAAGGTCCTTTGCGATATCTTCATTCATGTGAGCCCAAGAGTTGATCTTCTTTCTCAGGGATTTTGGAGAAGTTTGATTCCCAAACTGGTGGCTTGGAACCTGGGATAATATCAAGTATACACAGACTGAAGGGTCTGAGAAGACTCCCAGTCTTCTTCCATTCTATGTAGAAGAAGGCCCAAAGCTGACATGCTAACTGTGTTATTAAATTGCTTAAGTACATTGACCTCTAGCTCTGTCTCCCAACTCCAGGTCTTCCTAAAACTTCCTTCCCTACTTGATGCTGGAGAAAACAGCTCATCAGCGTGCATAACCGTGTCCTGCCCTGTGAATCCATGGAGTCCAACCTCCCAGGGTCTCGAGATACAACACTCCTACCAGTCCTTTCTCACCTGTGCTCAGCCTCTTCCCCATCATCAGGACTTCCACGTCATCACCCACTCCCCATGCCCTTTACTGTGGAGAGGTTCATTTTACCTCCCACCTCATCAAGAAAACCCCCACCAAAAAACTTACCCACAGCTACAGCTGTCCCTGCATCTCAAGCAGACATGCTGCCTTGACCCCATCTTTCCTCAGCTACTCTGGAACTATCCTATTTCTCCCCTTCACCTTTTCCACTTGTCCTCCCCCAAAACCCCAAAAGAGGCCCAAGCTATTCCATGTTTAAAAATCATAGCAATGTTACTGTTGTTCTTGCCAGTCCTTGCCCCCTTCCAAATCAAGCGATCTGACTTCTCATTCAGTCCTCACTCCAGACAGTCTGGCTGCTCTCCATCCCACTCTGGAAGGTAACTGCTAAGAGAGCTGACCTGTCCCAATGGACAAAAATGAAGAGAACCTGTTACAGGGCAGGGAGAGGGGCACCCTAGAACCCCTAAACCTGCCCTCTCTGAATGGGTTCTGTCATCCATCGCATAAAGATAAACATATAAAACCTTTAATGGAAAGGAATTTTAATACAATTAGGGTACAATACAGAAAGGACAAAGAACATAGTTACTAAGTTAAGCATCCAAAGTTACCCATCTCCTTGAGGGTAAAAG
>JAGFMF010011443.1:5110701-5125017 GCA_019455555.1 Galemys pyrenaicus
TCCTTCCTTCCTTCCTTCCTTCCTTCCTTCCTTCCTTCCTTCCTTCCTTCCTTCCTTCCTTCCTTCCTTCCTTCCTTCCTTCCTTCCTTCCTTCCAGAAAACCAGGATTTTGCTTCATCTCCCTTGGAGTGAAATATGGTTAATTCGTGTTGATGAATTCAGCGCTCTTCTGACAAGAAATGACTTTTGATACCCTTGTTTTGTTTTTACCTGCAGCATTCCTTTTTGGGGAGTCTGACGCCTCTCTTGTTATGCTTCTTCCTGCTTACAGGCAACACCTTCAGAGATTTTCACTGTTGTTTCAGTCCTGGGTTTCTTTTAAATTGTATTAGTGGGATTACCTGCAGAGACAAAAAGCCTGTTCCTAGAAATGGAGAAAGATGAACCGAAATGAGCAATGAAATAGTTTGAGGTGGATTCTGAGCTCTTAAAAAAAAAGGTCAAACCTGTCTTAAATTGGGGTGAAGGAGTGTGAATACAAAACTGAGAGTGTGTGTAACCAATGTGAAAAATTAATACAGGCCTAAAACCCCAAATTTTTGATGTACAGGAACATTTAGAACCATTTTCCTTTTTGGTCCATTAAGCCCTCTGGTTACCCATAGCACAAGGAGTCTGCCTGGGAAGTTATTCTACTTGGATCGTTCTGATTAGATTCTTAGTAGCTTTTCCATTAAAAATAACAGAATGTAGCTTCCATTTCCACATCATCTGTAATCCTATAGCACTGAGTGGGCATAGGAAAGCAGTTTAAATCACCAGAAATTGGTCAAATGTGAAGGTCAGAGAAGAGAAGTTACAAGCAGGTAAATAGCACAAAGTGATACCACTGAGAGAATGAGTGTGTGCTGGGTGTTCAGATGTGACAGGACTTTAAAATCTAGCTTTAAGAGGATCAGATGAAAAATAGTTCTATACCGGAAGACCTAAAGTAATTTATTTTTTGCTGCTTTCTCTCCCTTTTTATATAAATTAAATTGGGATGTGTGTGTGTGTGTGTACATGCACGTGGTTAGTGCAGACCTGCAGGTTACTGTCAGCACTCCTTATGTCCATTTCAAAAGAAAGGCACTCTCCATTATCACTTCAGCCTTTTTCCATGCTTCTGGATAATATTGCTGGGTTTAGTATTCAGGATTTGAGTGGCTTAGTTCTCACCGAGTGATCTTTGATGTAATTTATTTCTAAGCCAAATGTATATGTAGATGCATGAAGTGAAAGGTGTTCTCCATTCCCAGGTGAGTGATAAGATGCCTGAGCTGACTTCTTAACTTCTCCCAGCAAAGCCAAGTTCCTCTAGCATTAAATGGTCAGACCAAAGACTCTGCTGATAGTGTTTTAAACAGTCACTAAGTACAAGAGCAATGCGGCTCTGCATGATTATCATATACTTGTCACAGGCTGACTTTCATTTATACTCCATGCTTGTGGATAACGTGTCCATTTTCGGCAGAAAACAATTTTCAAAGAGGTCAGACAAGAACACTGTCAAAATGTGAGTGGTTAGGTTGGCCAGTAATATAGAGTCCAGAAATGTTTCCTTTGTTTCAAATAAAGCAGCAGGGCTGCTGAGGCTGTCATTATTTTTCAAGGATCGAAGGCCCTGCCTGATCCAGTCCCTGCTTGACCTTTCCACCTTCCGACACTTTTCTCACTCATCTTCCTCCATACAGCTACTCTCTCTACAGTTTGTTTATCCAATGCTTGTCTTCTATGTCTTTGCTTTAGCAGTTCCCACCTCCTGGAATGCCCATCCTGTTTATCTCTACATTGCCAAAGCCAACCCATATTTAAGATCCAGCTTAAAAATCATCTCATGTGTGGAGTCTTCAATGATCCTCATCCCCCAAGGGAGGAAGGAAATAACCTCGCCTCTTGAACATTCCCAGCCTTTTTTTATGGCCCTTATCACTTTGAATTATATCTACATTAAATTATATGTACTTGACACATAGCTTTGCCCCTTATTCCAACCTAGCAGAGTAAGGCCCCGAAAGTGGAGAGAAAATGCCTTTTCCATTACTTATTTTTTCATAGTGCATAAGATTCCTTGCACATATTTGGTTCCCATGAATGAATGAGGCAAATTCAACTGAGAGCAAATGTACATAAAAATGCTGCAGGTATGAAATTGAGTGGCAGGAATATGCTAATATGCCCTTGATTTAAAGCAACCTTGCATACAACAACTTAATAATTTATACCAGGCAAAAACATGACTTCATTTATTTTACTGGGCATGAACTTAGTGGGGAGCACTATGATAATATTCATAGGCTGGTGGAGAGTTGGTTCCAATCAGCAGGTATGCTTCTTCCAGCTGTCTACATGCCTTTTATAAAGGTTAGAAGAATTCAACCTCCTGACTCCTATACCAGCTTTGTAATAATCAATCAGCCTTCTCCCTTCTCTCCTCATTATCTTCAAAAAGTGATTTCTGCTCCAAAATAAAATTACAAAAAACTTGGTATATGGTCTATCTATTTCAATATAAGCCTGTCAAGGTGGTACTTGCCCAAAACAAATGTGATCTTCCTTACCAAAGTAATCAAAATCAAATTCAGTTTCCTCCTTACTGACCAGCAAAACTGAAAATATCCCCTTGAGGGTTGGCTTTAAAAATGTGAAAAATTCCTAATGGCTCGAAGGTCAACAAATGATAGCTCTACATGCAGATTGAGTATGATACTGGGAAGTCTGGACAGTTGGGATGGATTTACAGAAATGTTGTGATTTTGGTATGTGTTAGTATTTAGATCCAAGAAAGAAAGGGAGCAGGCCAGACCCTGCAAAATCTGTTTATTTAATCCTCATGATAACCTTCTGAATTAAATATTGCTATTTTCGAGAGAGAAAAAGAAGGCTTGCGGAAGTTAAATAACACACCCAAATTTCACAGCTCGTGAAAGGGAAATCTTCCATAGTGAAAGGCAAATATTCAAACCTAGTACTCTGTTTCCCTTGCCAGGACAGCTTCCATTAGATCATCATCCAATGCCATCTCAGGAAGGAGGGTCAAAAAGGACAAAACACAAGCAGAATTCTGTATGTGTTTGGTTTTTATTAGCTTTTTGTTCTTGGAGCAGGCAAATCACTTTGACTCTCTAATGTTGTTCACCCCTAATATTTGCATTGACTTTTGAAAAAAGCAACTAATATATATGAATGCTCAGAAATTATCAGAGATGCTAAATATATTACTTATGAGGTAGACTTTTACTCAAAGGGTTTTGACTAGGTTCTCTGACAGTGTTTATTATTACTAAAAGCAAAGAGAGCTAATGGCCTGAATATAGCACCTACCGATGACCACAGCATTCATTTAGTTGTTGGTGTAGGCATCCAGCTGCTGGTTTACCTTTTAGAGAGTCCTACTCACTGATCAATAAAACTCTAGTTGAGGAAAGGTGTAAGTAAGGCCATTACACATCTAGAAGTTTCCCACCTACAGGGTGGGAAGGGGCCAATCCAGAGGCCCCTTAGCAGTCAGTGCTCCATTTCCGTTCAAACCTCGATCATCAGGATTTTACCCAGCCATTGGGATCCAAGAAGTCAATCAATTCAAGCCCATAAACCTGTACCGGAAGCTGTTTCCTTTGGAGGGCAGGAGCGGGGAGGTTTTGGGGTACTGCTGAGGGGTATGAAGATGGACGAGGTCATGTGAAAGAGAAAGTGGCTTTTTATTCTGGGTAGCCACTCAAACTAATTGTACATATTGCTGAGATGCAGAAAAGAGCTCAGTTGAAGAAAGAACTGTCAAACAAAGCAGCGTGTTCCCTATTACTGTGAGTATGCGGGCGAATGTCAGAGTTACCCTAATTAAGAATATTAGAGGAGATTCTTAAATTTTGTAGGAAGTCAGAACTAGATTGTAGAGTCAGAGAATGATCAGGTATTTCCACCCTCCCACCACTGTGATGATGGACACCTGCGGCGCTGCGAGCATTCCAGGGTGGGCATGCGCAAGTGGGCGCACCTGAGTTGGAACACGGGCATAAATGGGCGGTGTCATGAGGACGCCAGGACCGACCAACAGAACCGACAGGACCGACAGTACTGACAAGCAGCAGCAAAAACATAGAAGAGCAGCAGTAGGAAACAGCTGAGAGGGTGAGATGAGCGGGGGGCTGGGAATTCTGCCAGCCTCCCGGCCCCCTGGCACCCATGCCTGCCTTGTACCTGGCCACCTCTACTAATAAAAGTACGAAAAGCCACCGAGGGCTCCAAGACTCTGCTTCCCTGATCCGTCTGCCCAGAACCATCCCGACCCGACCCGACCCTGCCACCTTTCCTGCCGCTACATAGATGAACAAGCTTGATGGTAATTTTATAAGAGTAATGTAACAATGTTCATAATTATCATAAAAAAATCTATGTTTACAACTATTGTTATAGTTATTTTTTTTAAAGATTTATTTATTTATGCATACAAGCTCTGGGGTACAGGCCAGAAGTGTGGGGGGTGAGAGAATTCACCACAGACAGAGCGGGGAGCAGAACAGGCAGATCAACGTAAGTACGCTGCTGAGGGGAGCAGCAGGCACAGCAGGAGAGGTCTGCTGCACCATGTGGGTCCCCCCCTGGCCGGCAGCAGGGATCGAACTCATGCTGCAGTGGCTGTGGTTTGCTTCATAGTGTGTTGCTTAACCCACTGCGCCACTAGGGAGGCCCTGTTATAGTTATTTTTAATGAGTACTGAATAATTGCTAGATAGTGTGGTATGTTTTATCTATGCTTTTTTTATATTCACAATAGGGAGGTAAAATGTTCCTCATGTTACAGAAAAGGAAACTATTTTCTTAGCCAGCAACAATTTAGAAGTCAGTGGTGGAACTAGGACTTGAACACAGTTGCCTGTCTCTAAAATCTTGTCAATTTTTAGTGTAGTTCATTTCACTCCAACATTGAGATCCTATGATTGTCAGGTATGGCCTTCAAACTATCACTTTAAGGAGACAAATGTATTTAACTATAATGCAAGGAGGAAAGAATATATAACACAAAACATCTAGTTGAAGAAATATGAAAAATGTAGTGACAAAATAACAGAAGAGATGTAGTTAATAATGAAAGATAAGATTACAAAATACCTAACCAGGAATTATATCTTCAACTAACAAAATTTATACTTAATAAGCATTTATTATTATACATTAAAAATTAACATTTCTTCAACATCTATTATGTATACATTTCTCTCTAGATACTAAGGCAAAAGATAGCAGGCTCTTGAAACTGAAGGGACTCACTTCCTGGGTCTCTCCTTCAACTCTGATTATTTCATTTTATGACATTTTTGTAACTGTATTATTACTTAATGCATTTTAAGCTTTAATTTTTATATATGACAGACATTACAGAAAATTTGGAAAATCTAAAAGGCCGAAGGAAAAAAATGTACATCAATACTCAGTAATGTATCAAAAATGTTCTCTTCTAGTCACTTCTGTGGTTTTTTTTAATTTCTTTATTTTTTTATTTTATTTTATTTTTTTTTAATTTTTTTTTACTTCTGTGTTTTTTGAATCATTATGTTCTCACCAACTGCTACTGTTTTGCTATCTAACTTTCCATACACCTTGAGCTTATCAGGAAAGATTGTGAGCTACTGCATGGTGGAAATGAGGTACCGAATTTCTCTGGCGTCCCTAGAATTAAGCCTTGCACCATGTTCTTAGCATAGTGGGTGCTAGAATAATGAGTAGATAAATTGCTGATTCATTTATCAATCAATAAATGAACAACAACAACAAATAAAAAACAAAATTCTTGCCCTTGAGGCATTTATAAGCTGTGATAAAAACCAAGTCTAATTGCACAAAGCATTCTAACCTAAGACAAGATATGATTAAATGCTAAATGAGAAACTGTAGGATTCTTCTTAGAAATAAGTGATACCTGATGGGGAAGGATCGCCTGGGACACACCTCAGGGATGGTCCCAGGAGAATCTGAGACTTTTTTCCTAAGCATCCAATAAGCCCCTAGTAGAAATGGGCTGGTTTATCTCCAGTGCCAAGTGGCCTCTCCATCAGAGAACCCACTATATTCTACACAAGCAAAAGAAACCAGAGCTCCTCTCTCCTCACACAGGGAATTACCCAGCTAGTGTTTCCTTTCAGTTATGGGACAAGGTGGGAATTCTAGGCAATGTAGCCATGCTCTGGATACATTTCTCCACAGGTAAACGTATGAGAAAAGGTTTTAAAAAGTTTGTATAGTTTTTTGTATTTTTTTCTCTTTTAAGTTCAAGTCTGCTCAGGTGGAAATGCTGAAACAGTACTCTCCTGCCTAGTTATCTGATCGTGTGGTCTCAGGGCCCCCTTTATACGGCTTGAGTAGAAGTGTATTGCAGCCGGGTAACTTGCCTGGGCTCCAGCTGGGTAACTTGCCTGGGCTCTGATGGGGGCACGTGAGGGAGACCCCAGGGAGCTGGGGGCTTCTCAGATGGCCTGAATTCAATTAATAGTTTACAGCTAATCAATAGGGGCATAGCAATCAGGTGGGTCTAAGTAGGGTTAGATTTGAAGGATTTTCAAGTAATCACACTGGAGAATTACCCTGGGTAGAAAAAAAGTATATAATAGTATTAAGCCACACTTGGTAGGTTCCAGCTGAGGCTATGGCAGCTTCTCTGAAAGTGTGTGCATGCCTTTAACGGCTCTTTTAATTCCAGATGAAATGAAAATTCCCTCCTTAGTCATTAAGTCTCCAATTTTATTTCTCATTATTAAAAGATGAAGTTGGCCAAAACATTTAAATTAAGCAAAAAGAAGAGATTTATGAGCAAATTGGAGTCTAGGTGAAAAACTAAAGCATAATCTCCAAAGATTAAGAAAGACACAATAACCACACTATTGAAGAAAAGCAAATCTCAGTGTAAACATGAGAAGAGGTTCCCCTCTTGTTTTTCCCAGAGAACTTTAAAATTGAGTTTTCAAATGATTATTTCATGCTTGGTAATACCCACATGATTTGAGAAATGTTGGAATAAGACTTAAATGGCATCTCAGTTTCCCTGTAGAACTGGAGAGGTATGTCAGATTGGATAGCCTTAGGGGACCCACCGCCCCCTGTGGAGAAGGAAGGGTGATAGATTAACAGGAATTGCTTCAGGAATTGCCCTGAAGACAGAACCCTGCTACTGGCCAGTGTGGAGGGGTCAGAGGTTAAACTTGTTTGATCTTCAGTTTCTACACTGAGACTGTCTGTCAAGGACTGTAGGGTAGAGGAAAGGATTCCAGTCAGCTGAGTGTCTGTGGGTAAGCAATAGGCCAGAGATTCCATTCGAATTCCATATCCAATGCTGCTTCTTCCTAGAGAACACTGTTGCTGGAGCACTTTGAAATGGTAAGTGAGAGCTGAAAGGTTCCAAAGGTTCCATGGACCAGCACCTAAGCTGCCCACCAACCACTGAAAGCCTTTTAACTGAAGACTGAAGAGTGCTAGATAAACATAATCCCATCTATTGCTTTTAAATCTCTTCCAGAGGAGAGGCAGCTACCTTAAGGGGCCAGTAAGGAGAATGATTGTTCCCTGGGGATTTTCTGTGAAAAGCCCATTCATTTCAGAAGCGAACACCAAGGCTTATCCTGAAGGTAAGTGGTATAATATGAAGGTTCGTGTTAATTACTACTAGATTCCAAGTGTCCCCAAATACTACATGTCCTCCATATGTCTGCTTGATACCTGAAATTGTCAATGGAGTGATTTCTTTGGGTTAGGGAGATACAGTACTGACTTCATCACAATAAGTGAACTGTTACCCAATAGTAGGGACAACATCTGGAAGAGGTCAAGCTTTAGGAAGGCTATGATGGTAACCCAAGGTCTGGTGCCAGCAGACCTACCTTAAAGGATCCTGGTAGGCTGGGAAATGCCAAAGACCCTGGGGTGTGAGAAAGATGGTCCCAGAGGAAAAAGGGTGCAGGTGGAAGGAAGGGAGAAAGAAAGGGAACTAACGTTTCACTTGTGTCTTGTGTTGCAAGCATTCCGCTGATGGCCTTCACATAAGCTAACCAACTTAATCCACACAGTGACATTACGGAAGTCACTCTTGCCCTCACTTTAGAACCGAAGAGTTGGAAGCATAGGGAGTTGACGTAATTTGCCCAAGTTCACAGACCTTTCCCAGCATGGCTATGAACTCAAGTTTGCCAGCTTCAAAGATCATGCTCTCTGCAATATCACACTGACTCCCTGGAAAGGAAGGAATAAGGGATGTATTTCACAATCGGGTCAGCCAGAATTCACCTGCCACTGCAGCCTATGTGTGAAATGAAGTGGAAGAAACCCCACGAGCTCTCTTAATCAAACCTCCCTTAATAGAATCTTTGAATGTTGAAATGGAGGTAGAATCTCTACCTCAGAAGAGGATACTAGATTGGTAACCAATTTCTATCCTTTGGAGTCTAGTCACAAATCATTGTTGTTTCTGGGGCCACCTTTGCTCTTTCACAAATAATATTTAAGTGGACTTCAGACTTAATTCCATGTCACTGAGCTGCATCAGGCTAAAATGATGAAATGAAACTTAACCAAAGATTCAGCAATAACAAAGGGGAGATAAACATGTAAAAGAGGCAGCCAATCAATCAGTCAGTCTCAGGAGTTGGGGCTGCTCTCCTCTAGAGCATGGCCAGTCCATCTTCATGGGCTGCCTTTCCAGCACCTTCCTGCTCAGCTTCCACTCTACCCCCTCCCCAGTCCCACTTCCCCTCACCCCAAGCAACTAGGAACATCTCAAAGCATGTCTAAGGGAATTCAGACCACTGCCTAAAGTCAGCCTTCACACTGCTAAGCAACTACTTGCCCCATGCACTGATTTTTCTGTATTTGTGGCATATTATGCCATAACCCAACCTGAATAGAAAAAGGCAAATAGCATAAGAAAGGGCAAGAATTTTCTACAGTTTGTCAAAATATATGTCCCAGTGACATTTTTGTTTTAAATATAGCTGTTCAAAACACTGACAGCAATTGACCTTGACCACGGCCATTGGAAAGTCATTAAAAACGAGTTCTTCCCGTGCATAATCCACTTCTCTTCCAAACAGGGCTGTTCACAGACATCTAGCAAGTCAGCTATTTTTTAAACACTTGAAGACCTTCAAAACCCCATTAAATAATATTTCACATCCATCAGGTATGTAAAACACATTTTTTAAAATCTAATAATATCAAGGACTGGTGAGGATGTGAGTGAAAGAAAAGTCTCATGTAGCCAACTCACTACTGGCATGAGTGGAAAACGGAACAATTTGGCATATAGTCCAGACAAATTCCCACAAATGTCTACAAATAGACATGAATAAGAATAGTCACTGCAGATATTTGTAACAGCAAAAAAAGATTTTTTAAAACAACTGGAAAAAATTTAAAAATACATGAATTCTTTTAAATTATGACTTAAACAATAGAATGGACCAATTCCCAGTTGTAAAAGTGAATGAACCAGCTCTCCAGCTCTCCATATGGCTGTCTTGACAATAAAATAGTAAGTGAAAACCTCCACATCTTAGGTGAACTATGCTGTCTCTTAAATGTAATCACTGACCAGGAAAAACACTTGCTCAACCATTCTTTCAAGGCAATATACTTAATTATATAGGCAAGGCACAGATAGGTATTTGGGGAGATTGAACTATTTATTGATCTTAAGTCAACCGGAAGCTTTTCCTTCAGGTCTCTGGGTTTGGGTGTATCTGTGTTGGAGGCAGGGCCACTAGGACAAGCGCTGGCTTCAGTTTGCTGTGTGCTGATGGATTGAAACAGATACAAGCAGGAAAAGAAAACCAAAGAGCAACTCCCTATTCCTTAAAGGAATGCAGATAAGCAGGGTTTAATGAGAATGTGTTAGACAACAGACATCTGGACTAACTTATTGAAGAACTCAGATTGCACTGTTGTGAACAACAGAGTAAGAGGAGTGAAAAGTTTTTTCCCCCTCTATCTCTTTTTCACTCTACTGGAGTATTAAATATACTTAAAAGATCAACAGAGTGATTTTTTTTAGTGACTTTTTGTCCTATGTGCCATTTGGAAGGAGTCATACAAAATAGAAAGGAATTGCAAGATATCAGGCAAAAAAAAAACAAAACAAACAACTCCTAGTTAAATGGTAGAAATATAGAAGCTGTATGATATGATACAAAGTCAGAGCTGGAATTAAATTCTGGTTCTATCCCTTACAAACTGGAGATAAGTCATTAATGGTTATAATTGCCAATGTCTTTTTTAAAAAAATCTTGTGGTGCTGCTGGATGATTACAGACAGAACATTTAAAGTGTGTGTGTGCACAGGCTTTAATAAGTAAGGGTCCAAAAGCAGTAAGAGTTTGTGGTGATGATGATGAAGTTGCAGATGACTGTGATTATCCTTTTCTAGGCTGCCTCTGCTCTCAGCTATATTCTCTCTGATGTCTGTGATACTGATGGGGAAAGCACAGGAAACTTTCCAAGATGATTAAAATTTAAGCATCAAATGGCAAAATGTAAATTCTTACACTCAGATGATAACCAACACATTTATTTTATTAATATAATGTTTTCTGGTTTCAATTTATTTTATTGTTTGCACATTACTGACCAGTGGAGAAATGATTCTCTAGATCACATTATATTGAGCCCCTGTAGAATTGTTGGTACGGTGAGATGCTATTAGCTGAAAAAGAGGCTCTTCGTGAGTAACAACCCGAAGAACCTCACTGACTCTTGAGAAGAGTGGTTTTGAGAACAACGTTCATCGTGTCATAGAGTCCATTTCCCCAGGCCTCTAGCTGACCTTGGTGCTGAAAACAGCTAAAAATCTTCTAAGCCTTGGGTTTTATCCTCCAGCCACTGTGAATGGACAAGGTTCCTGTTCTTTTCCCAGTCAGCATCTGGAAAGCTCAACTTGAGGCCTTTCTGTGAGCCGATCCTCAATGTGCACATCTACTAGGCCTCACTTTGGAGTCATCTTTGTTCCTGGCCTTAGTTTTTCTTCTCCATTCATCTGCTTGTAGCTGGAAAACACACAACCTACATATGTTTACACTGAGACAATATAGTGCTCCACACTCATCTATAAAAGAAATTACTCAGAGTGTTACCACTCTGGGTGGTCTACGGATAGATCAGTATGAAGCAGACTAGTCTGAAGTGTTGTTTTTCCTGTGGAACCTTCAGATCCACTTGTTTAAATGCAGCTCTTAAAAGGGCAGTTCAATTGTTAACTCCCATCTACATGCTAAATAAGTGTTCTTCCCACTTCGTCACTTATAATATGCCCGCTGGCACCTCAGGAGTTGAGGTGTTAGAGTGCTGCTTGAGACATGCTGGGAAAACTCAGGAAAATAACTTGCTAAAAGAAAAGCAGTTCAGGAAAGCAATTTTATGTTCCATTTTCCTGGTGGGATGCTATCTGGGATAGAGTGTTTATGTGTAAGCACAGACCTATTCCATATGCTGAAAGAAAGACAAAAGTAGTGCCAATCTGAGACATTAGGCAGTGGCACTCGGGAGCTAATTTATGGGGCAGAGAGTCAAGGCCTTGTACTTTTACAATCACCGTCATTTTTATGCATGAAGGACCACAATTATACTTTTGCCTTTCTTTTTCTCTCTGGTGTGTTGGTTTGCCAAATGTTCAAAGATATATCTTACCTCACTCAAATCACATGTCTGATCCCTGGCTGAGAAGTGTGCACATAATTTAGCATTATTATCAGAAGTTAGGTGACGGGCCCCAGTTCTAAACCATATTAATCCTCCTTTTATAGGCTTCTTCCTCCAGGGCTGTTTTACTTTATAACTCTCTTGGTAATTCTCTCAAATTTTGCTTTTTTCAATTCTCTTTGGCTCTGGTGAGGTACTACGAAGGTGGCTTCAACCCCATAAGGAGAGAGTGCTCATTTTTTAGCCTAAAAGAAAGGTGAGGAAAGGTCCCTTCCTCCATGCCTTCATTGTCCTCAAAATGCTGAACTGCATTTCTTCCTTAGTTGCAGAATTAATGAAGAAAAGGAGAGGGACTGTGGTCTCGTAGAGGAGAGGGCCATAGAGAAGTTTCTTAGGGATTTGTAGAAACAGAATTAGCTGCCATAAAACAGGACACAGAAATCTCCACTCTTCCCTAGGAAGGCTCAAATATGAGTCTGTGCCTTAGCCCCTTGGGGCACAGTGCCCTGACACAGGCTGCACAGTGGGATGGTTAAGACTCAGGCTCCAGGATTCAAATCCCAACTCTCCCAATTCATGATGTGTGACATTCAACAAATTGCTGCACATAATGCTTCTAAGCCTGATTTTTCTCAACTATCAGTCAGATTCGTAACGAGTACAGCCCTCAGAGGATGGTTATAAGGATTAAATGAAACAATCGCTATACAGCACTAAGTATAGTGCCGAAGCCTACAAAGCACCAGAACACGTCAGCCATTGTCACTTATAGGTCAAAATGATTTTGAGGACAGTTGATTCATAAACTTTTATTTATAGAGTCCTTTTTAATGAGAAAATAATCTTTAGGCTCCCACAGAATAGGACCACAGTTACACATTTTATAAGGAGTGATTAAGAAGTAGTCTTTTGACATTATTAGAAGCAGCACATGTATATTTGAGAGCTGTTGTTTCCTCAGGGTTTGGGACACACAGGGAGTTGCAGACCCTTTGTAAATACCTCTCTGGAATCCAGTCTGTGTCCAGATTTGGGACGTATTGTCTGCAGTCTTCTGTTTGCTGGGACAATAGAAATCAGTGATATGTTAAAGATGTTACATGATAAAGAGCCCCGAGGACAAACATGTTTGGAACATGTTTGAAATAAAGGGAAGCCATTTCCTCTACCATAGAGCTTCTTGGAGCATTAATAATGTGAATATGGACAGTAATGGTCCAGGAGGGGGATGGAGGATGCTACTCTTCCCAGACATTCGAAGTGTGTGGGTGTGTGAAGCACCTCTTGTAACTCGGGGGCACGTGGGCTTGGGAACTCACTGTTACTGGAATTCCCTCTGGCAGGGCCCCTAGCTCACATGTGTACAGTGGTTTCTGGTTATCCTGGTGCTTTAGTACCGCCACTCACACTGTTGTTGGCCTCTGTGCTCATCCTTTAGAGCTGCCCCTCTTCCAAACATGCTAACATCCCTTAAGTGGGCTTTCCAAGTATTGCCTCACTCTGAGTTAACAAACCCTTCTGTGAAGGTACTCTATAAATATTTGTTTAATGAGCAAACAAGTAGCAAAAAGTTTTTGTTTACACACTAAAGGTACTCTCGAGCAGGTTTCTGGGAGTCTTAGTGTGAGACTTGGAAAAGGGGCATTATTTGCATGAGAGCATATTTGCCTAGCAGGGGTTGGTCCCTGTGAGTCTGCCTTCCTGCACATCATTGCATGTGGCCCAAAACAATCTGGGCATTTTGGCTCATCTACCTCCGGGTAGGATTCCTTCCTATTCTAGAAGCTAGGGAAATCTTTTTCCTACTTCCAGCATCTTCTTACCCTATTAGCCACAAAAACACCAACTTCTCACATTAAGACTCCCAGCAACCTGCTCCAGAGTACCTCAAGTGTGCAAACAAAAAACTTTTTCCTACTTGTTCTCCCATTAAACAAATATTTATAGAGTGCCTCTCTCCAAGTTGGTACCTGTGGAAATAAAGATAAGCATATTTTAGAGGTAGACAGCACGGGGGAGAGTGAAGAATGAATTCTATGTTACCTGCTTTAGCAACTGGTGTGGAAAGCAGGGCTATTTACTATGATGGGGAAGATGAGATTGAAGGATAGGGAGGAAGCAGAGTGAGTTTTCTCTGGTGCATGTTAAGTTTAAGACTAGTAGCTATCTACATAGAAATATTTAAAAAGCCATTGGAGATGCAGGTCTGGGGCTCAGAGATGTCTGGGCTGGTGATTTAGAATTTATCAGCATAAATATGTTATGTAAATTCAGGACAATAGATAACATGATCTAGGGAGAGACTAGAGTGGGAAAGGAAAGAAGAGACCTTGGACCTGAACTCTAAGAATCCAATTATTTGGAGGTAGGGCAGAGGAAGATAAATTAGTCAAGGAAACTAAAAAGAACAGTCAGTGTGAAAGGAAAACCAGAAGCAAATGATGTCCCAGAAACCAAAAAGAAGGGAGAGGTTAAGTGAAACAAATGCTATGGAGAATTTAAAATGAAAGCAGATGCATCCATTTGTGACCCTCACAAGAATCATTTCTTTTTTTTTTTTTTAAAAGATTTATTTATTTATGCATACAAGCACTGGGGCACAGACCAGAGGTGTGGGGGGGGGGTGAGAGGATTCACCACAGAGAGCGGGGAGCAGAACAGG
>JAGFMF010011443.1:5125093-5135107 GCA_019455555.1 Galemys pyrenaicus
CGGGCACAGCAGGAGAGGTCTGCTGCACCATGTGGGTCCCCCTCCCTGGCCGGCAGCAGGGATCGAACTCGTGCTGCAAGTGGCTGCAGTTTGCTTCATTGCAGTTTGCTTCATAGTGCATTGCTTAACCCACTGCGCCACCAGGGGAGGCCCACAAGAATCATTTCAGTGGAGAGTGATGGGTAGAGAATCCAGATTGGAGGTAACCAAAGAGTGAATGGCAAGAGAAGCAGCAGAAACAACATGTGTAGCAACTATTTTAATTTTGCCGAGAAAGGTGCACAAAAATATATCTAGGAGATAGGATATAGAATGTAAAGTCAAGAAATACTAAATATGTTAATGTTATAAAATAAAATGTTGTAGTATTGAAGAAGATTGCTGAAACCTAGACAGAAGGGGAGACCAAAGGGTGGAGACCTGTGTATGTGAGAATATAAAATCAGAACACAAAGGGAGGAACTGATCTTTGATTAGTGGAGGGACGAGTTCCCTTTTAAGAAGCAATGGGGACAAGGGCAGGTCCATTTCTAGGGAAGGTGGAGGAAGATCACACTGATAGTATTTGTTTTCCCTATGAAGTCTGAAGTGAGGTTGTCCACTCACTAGGAATGCACACAAAGGATATAAGAAGTTGAGAGAGAAAGTCATGTTAAAGAGTGGAGACTTAGAAAAAATTCGGTAAGGTGGGGAAGCAGTACTCCAACTTGTAGTTGGAGGTGAAGCTGAAGGACATCCAGTCTGCTCAGTTATGTGATTTTTCTCTCGAGCATTCACCCCTCTAGTACTGGCACCCTTAAGTTCACCCTTGGATTTACCATACAATAAAGGGGGCATATTTGCAAGAGAGTGAGTAGATCACCAATGGACCATGGAGTTTAAATTATATAGCAGCCACTACAGTGGCTGGTATACCATGGCAATAATGAACTAATAAAAATGTAAATCTCTGCCATCATGACCCCTATAATCCACTTAATATCCTAAACAAAATTGAAAAGTTTAAGTCTCATGAGTGGAGAGTGTATTTAGTCAGGAACCAAGGTTTTGTAAATTCTCATCTAGCCATGTTGTCAGCTAGCCAATTCTCTACTTCCTTTCCCCATTCTGATAGTTGATGTCCATATATATTATGTGTGTGTTTGTAAGTAAGTAGAAACACACTCATACAAGCAACAAGGACATTCTTTACTCTGAGCCCTTAGCCTTAACCCCACCCCCCCCTTTTTTTTTTTGAGGAACTGGGATTTTAATGGAGGTCACATATATAATAAGTTATTTGTCCAAAGCTATAGTAGAAGATGTGAAAAGTACTTAGAAACATAATGAAAGAAGCAATGTAATTTGCTGGTAAATAGGAATATCTTCTTAAGGAAATTTGACATGAGCTCAGACTTAAGACAAAAGTCTTAATTTAAGCCTTGATTATTCAATAAAAATTCACTTAAGAGAACAGAAAGAATTTACTAAAATAACTAACATTTATTGAATGTTTACTTTATGCCAGACAGTAAGTACTTTACATAGTTTAGTTATCTAATCTACAAGTAGGTTTAACCCACGTCTTACTCCCTGGGGTTTAGGATGAGGAACAGCACCAGCAAGAGCCCAGGGAATGTGAGAGTACATGAGGGGCCCAGGTCAGAGAGGACAGACTGGGCAGGAGGGAAGAGGGTGGAGCCGGGACAACAGAGGCGGATGCAGGGGTAGGAAGAACAATGGAAGTTGTGCCAGGAACACCAGGCTGTGCTCAGATTCCAGTCAGTGAGTGAATTCCAGATATCTATTGCTGTACATCAAACCACCCTAAACTTACTATGCTCTGGATTTGGAATTATTATTATTATGCTACATGCATCAATCAGGAATTTAGAATTCTCTGTTCCATGATGCCTGAGGTCTCACTTGGAAATACTCAAAGGCTGGAAGTGGCTCAATACTGGGGCTGGAAACATGTGAAGGCTCATTTACTCATATTTTTGGTTGTTGGCTTAGCTGTTGGCTGAGCCCTTAGCCAGGGGCTTTGGCCAAGATGATTGGAACACCTTCCATGACCTCTCCATGTAGTGACACTAGCTTCCAGTGCTGTAGCTGAGTCCTAAGCACAAGTGTCTCGAGAACAAGCAATAGTATATGATACTTCACTCCACCAACTGGGGCAGTGAAATTGCATCCAAATTCAAGCAGAAAGCACATAGATCCCACCACTCATTGGAAAAAGTATAAAAGAATTTGTGACATATTTTATAACTACTGCAGAGTCAATGAATCATGTCATTTTATGGAAAGCTGGTATACCAGCATGGGGCTGATATCTACTGCTATATAACTTCTTCATGTACAACATATGGATTAGCATTATTTGCTCTTGCAAAGTTCCCCCTCACCTTTTCATTTTCTCATTTCATTTTTTCCTGTATTTAGTCTACCTTAATTCCCTATTTTATAACTTCACATAAGAAGAGTCAAGCTTAAAGGAGTCATATGGGAATACTTAATGATTTTTGCAGAAAAATACCTATAAAATTCTAGCAAATATATCATGAAATAACATACAACGGAGAATTTTATATTGGAGAAAATTCTCTTTCCAGTGCCTCAAGAGTTGGCTGCACCTTTTGGACTAACATCATGTATAATATTTTTAATTGTACTCAGTGTTATTTCAAAATTGGTACAATTTTTTTAAATGACA
This sequence comes from Galemys pyrenaicus, assembly GCA_019455555.1. Taxonomy (NCBI): domain Eukaryota; kingdom Metazoa; phylum Chordata; class Mammalia; order Eulipotyphla; family Talpidae; genus Galemys; species Galemys pyrenaicus. Next base: position 5,127,789 of record JAGFMF010011443.1, read on the forward strand.
GATTCACAGAGTTCAATGGAACCTCCTGAGGAAGATGAACAGCTAAATCTTCCAAGACAGATGGATACCTATGGGTAATATTTAATCTTAATGGCAAACCAGGTTGACTTATGACAAGCTCCTGGCTTGCAAGCAATACTTAGGGTGACACAACTTTGCTGAGCTAAATGTTGGAGAACAACAGGGTAGCTAAGCAGCAGCATTATTATGAGCCAACACTTAAAGCATTCCCAAGAACACTTGATTAGATGCTTTGATATATCTTCAATTGCACCTACAAGTGGTTCTTTACAGTGTAACTCAATAATATAATTACTGGTTCAGTTATGTTCCAATATTATTAATTCATTTATTCCACAAATTTTGTTGACAAGCTACTATGGCAAGCTTGGAGCTAGTCTCTGAATGTTATCAGCAAACAGTTCTAAAAGTATGTCATTTGAAGAAAGATTATTCTTTAATGATTAATCCTTACTGGAGAAAAATACCTTGAGTTTGCATAAGATGTATCTTTAGAAGCTAAATGAGTAAGTGTATAAAAATCTAAGAACAATACCTGGTATAAGCAAGAGCTCAATGCATGTTTATCCATTATTATCATTTAGCTGAAAACAATAACTCAAATTCTCTCAAATTTCCTTATCCATTTTCACTATATTTCTTGAATGAGGTCAGAGATCAGTAAAATCCAAAAATGGCCCAGTAGAAAAGAAATGGCAATTCCCATTTCTAGCATGAACTAGATAGCATCAACTAAGTCTCTCTTTGAAGACAATTAGAAAAACATATTTATTTAAAACTTTGTGGGCATCAGATAACTGGTAAGGCAAGGAAAGGGTTCAAAATCCAAAGGAAGACAGAAACCAGAGAGGCACTAAGTTTGTTTTCCTCCTACTAGTGTCTGCTGATTCAGGAAGAGACAATTAAGAGACTGATACCCTGAGCAGTGTTTCTGACAGCTTCGTGGGGCTAGGAAGATAAAACTGAAGAAAAGGAAGGCCTTGATAATCCATCATGTTTTGGTTAGGCTTCTAAAGGGCTACTTTATAGAAGAAAGGATGAACTTGAAGTGGATTACCCCACAAAGATTTTGAACCCAAATGCAAATAACATATGAAATTAAAGTGTGCAGAGATTATTGGTGCCCTAGTTTCCTATCTAAAGCTAATATAAATTTCTCTCTGGGAAAACACTGCCATTTTTTTAAGGCCCTAAATACTAGTATAATGTTTATAATATATGTCCTAAATGAAAATTAATGAGGCATATGAAGATACAAACAAGCCAAGAGAAGTACTGTGAAATTGAATCAGACTTACAAGGACTTTATATAATAAGCTATGAGACATAGACTTAAAATAACTGATTAAAGTACTTAATCAGTTAAATAAAGTACTTAATCGGTTGTTTTACAACTTTACAGGTTGAGAATTTTGGCAGAGAACTTATAAATTATAGAACACAAAAATTAAGAACTCAATGGATAGGGCCTCCCTGGTGGCGCAGTGGGTTAAACAACGCACTATGAAGCAAACCTCAGCCACTGCAGCACGAGTTCGATCCCTGCCGCCGGCCAGGGAGGGGACCCACATGGCATAGCAGACCTTTCCTGCTGTGCCCGCTGCTCCCCTCAGCAGTGTACTTCTGTTGATCTGCCTGTTCTGCTCCCCTCTGTCTCTGGTGAATCCTCTCACCCCCCACACCTCTGGCCTGTACCCCAGTGGTTGTATGCATAAATAAATAAATCTTTTTTTAAAAAAAAGAACTCAATGGATAGATTGTAGATTATAGATAGTTGAAAAGAGAATAAATAAACTGGAAGATAGATTAGAAGAAAATAGCAATACTAAATTTTGGAGTGAAAATAAGTGAAAAATTTCTAGGTAAGTATCAAAGACATAATAGACACATCAAGAAAGTATTACATACAGGTAACCAGAGCCTCAGAAGGAAAGTACAAATGGGTCAAAGAACTATTTAACAGTATAGTTGGCATAAATTTTCAAAATTGATAATCTTTCAAAAGAAAGAATGGAAACTAGAAGTTAATGGAATGATATTTTCAAAGTGATGATAGTAAATATTTGCCAATCTAGCATTTAAACTAACAAAAATATCTCCTTGAAATATTAATATTAAATACTTATCTAAGACAAAAGCAAGAGAATTAATCACCTCTACCCCATTGCTATAGTGAAACACTAAAGGGTGAAGAAGAAAAATGATTCCAGAAGCAAGGTTGGAAGGAATAGAAGGAATAAAAAACATTGAAAATCAGAAAATAGAAACTAGGAATCACTAAGATTTTCCAAAAGTAATATCCAAATAACAATCAGAAGCTATCTTAACCAACTTGTAGGAGTTTTGATAACAAAGGTTTACAGCAACCAAGCATGCCTAATCAAGAAAAAAATCTCAAAACCTTAGGAAAGCTCTGTGACACTTTTACTCATCCTTGCCCTTCACCTCTCTGATGTGGTGGCAACAGTTTTGGTCATCATCAGGAGCAACCAGTTCCCAGTTCCCTGCCTTGAACCAAAGGGAACAGAACAGACCTTATTTGAAAGTCATCGTGTACTCTGTGCCCACATGACTGACTCATTTCTGTCTTGTGTAACTTGAAATGCAGGTTGAGGAGAGAATCTAAAGCCACTATAGAAAATCTAAAGGCCAGGGAAAAGCTAAGGTGACACTCTAGGACATTCAGAGGAAACTATGTATATAGAAGACGAGAAGTTACATACATGCTCATGTAAGATCCACTCTTACAGAGACGTCTTGAGAAAACCTTGTCTTCACCTGAGGATGATCCCTAGACTCAGAGCAAGCAGAGTTACTCTGTGAAGGACTGCCAGCCACACATTTAGCAGCCATCTGCAAAGGCTCAGTTGTTCTCTCCCTCCTGCTTGCCACCTCCGAACCCCACCTCTCTCTCTCTCTCTCTCTCTCAGTTAGTTTGATAAGGAAAAAAAAGAAGATTCAAATACATAAAATTAGAAATAAAAGCGGGGACATTTCTATTGATTTTATAGAACTAAAAACAATTATAAAAACATTATAAACAATTATATACCAACACATTGGATAACCTAGAATTTGAAATGGAAAATTCATAGAAATACATAGAAATATACAGCCTATCAAGACTAAACTTGACGAGATAGAAAATCTGAATGGGTCTGTAATTTGTAAGGCAACTGAATCAGTAAATAATCTCTCAACAAAGAAAAGTCCAGGCAAAATAGTCTTTACAGCAATAAATGTTACCTAAGTGGGATATTTCATCATGAAAAAAGTTCAATTTACCATAAAGAAATATAATTTTTAATTGTGTATCAAAATACAACATATATCAAACAAAAAATATATATACCATATATCTTATAGCATTGTATCAAACATTTTCAGACCTACAAGGAAAAACAAATTCAGTCATAAATTTTAACATACCTTGCTCAGTTATTAACCCAACTAATAATTAATATACTTGTAACAATTCTGCAAACAATTCTGCAATTTGTAACAAAAAGTCAGTAAGAATATAAGAAGTTTGAACAACACAATAAATTTGATCAGGCTGCTTATATTAAACATTGAGCTTAGCAATTGTGGTATACACAGTTAAAAAAGAAGAAATTAGAAAAAGAACAGTAAGTTATACCCAGTAACAGCAGAAGGAAATAATAAGGATAAAAGTAGAAAATAATGGAACAAGAAAAATTGTAAGAGATTCAACAAAACAACAAATCTTTCACACAAACAAAGTGGGTAAGATAAGTCAAGGAATAAGACATGACATAAATTCTCATTATCTAGAATAAAATGAGATGTTAATCCACATCATGTAGCTCTGACAAAGGATATTACAAACAACTATACAAATTTATTTGAAAAATTTACATAGAGTAAATTCCTAGAAAAATAAAATCTACTAAAAGTGACACAAGAAGAAATTTGAATAGTGCTATCATTATGAAATAAATTGAATCTATAATTTTAAACTTTCCATATAGAAAACTCCAGCTCTAACAATCATCTAAAGAATTACTACTGCCAATATTACACAACATTTTGCAGAGAATAGAAAAAGAGAACATTCTTCAGTTAATGTTATGAGACCAGTAAGACAGAACAACTCACTAAAAAAAGATCCAGACTCTTTATGAAAAAGAATATCAGTTGGCCAACACACATTCGAAAAGTTACTTAACCTCCTAATCACCAAAGAAATGCAAATTAACCAAAATGAGATCCTATTACAGAACCATCAGAATGGCTAAAATTAAAATTATTTATAGTGCCAAGTGTTCACAAAGATGTAGAACAACTGTAACTCTTATACATAACTCTTAGGACTGCAAATTAGCACAACCATTTTGGCAAGCTGAATTATTATCTAAAGCTGCACTGCTCATATATAGTAGTTAATCAACATTTACTTACTGAGCATTTGAACTGTAGCTATCGTAGCTAATATCAACATTTGCTTATTGAGAATTTGAACTGTAACTAGTCCAAATTGCTATAAATGAAAAATACATACTGAATTTTGAAGATTCAATATTTTATTTTTTTAAAAGATTTTATTTATTTATGCCTACAAGAGCTGGGATACAGGCCAGATTCCAGGGAGGTGAGAGGATTCACTAGACACAGAGCTGGGAACAGAACAGGCAGACTGACTGAAACACACTGCTGAAGGGAGCAGCAGGCAAGGCAGGAGAGGTCTATTACGCCATGTGGGTAACCTCCCTGGCCGGATGCAGGGATTGAACTCATGCTGCAGTGGCTGTAGTTTGCTTCATAGTGTGTTGCTTAACCCACTGCGCCACTAGGGAGGCCCGAAGATTCAATATCTTTAAAAAAGAATGTGAATAATCAATTTTCATACTGATAATATGTTGAAGTGATAGTATTTTGGATTTAGGGCTTGATAAAATGTATCATTAACATTCATTTCACTTTTAAAACCTTTCTTAATTTGGTTACTAGAAAAATTTAAATTCACATGTGACTTGTACTTTATTTGTTTTTTTTTTTAAAGATTTATTTATTCATACAAGCACTGGGGTACAGGCCAGAGGTGTGGGGGGGAGGTGAGAGGATTCACCACAGAGAGCGGGGAGCAGAACAGGTAGATCAATGAAAGTACACTGCTGAGGGGAGCAGCGGGCACAGCAGGAGAGGTCTGCCGTGCCATGTGGGTCCCCTCCCTGGCCTGCAGCAGGGATCGAACTCGTGCTGCAGTAGCTGCGGTTTGCTTCATAATGCGTTGCTTAACCCACTGCGCCACCAGGGAGGCCCTGTACTATGTACTATATTTGTATTGAACAGTACTTATCTAAAGTAATGATCCATCCACTTTACTCTTCAGTATAGTGTCAACAAAAATGTGTATGGATGTTCACTAAAAAGTCAAGAATATTCATAGTGTTGTTATGCATAATAGTAAAAAATTGGAAACAACTCGAATGTCTTTCAAGAGTGGAGTGAATAAGTTGCTGTGTGATTGTAAGTGAAGTACTATTTAGCAACAAAAATAAACTACAACTATTTACAACAACAGAGGACTTTCACACTGTTAAGTGAAAAAGCATTCCATTTATGTTACACTTTAAAAATGGGAAAGAAAGATATATATTAGAAGTCAGAATAGTTGGTAACTTTGTAGAGAATGGTAGGTATGGTGACTGGGAGGAGGTTTTAGGAAACTGACAATATATACTATGGATAGGGTTGTGTTACATAGGCTTTTGCTTTGTGAGAACTGATTGAGCTGTATGTTTATGTGCGTTATGATTGTGCAGTTTTCTGTATGTTATTCTGTAAGTATGTTTCTGTAAGTACATCAAAACAACAGAAGGTTAGTGAAACTCCCAGTAAATTGTTGCCAAGTATTTTAATAAATGGAAGACCCCCTTGAAAATAAAACTTGATTGATCCATGATGTAAATTGCAGAAAAGCAAATTAAGAGGTTTTTTTTTTTTAAATACTGCTAAGTAAGGCAATCCTGATATTTTCTAAATAGTTCCCAGGTATAAAATTAAAATTTATCTGTCATTTGCTTGGACACTAACTTGCCCTGACTATGCATTTCCTGGAAAATATGTCAATAATGTGACAAAAATAAAATCTAGAATCTCAGAATTGCAAAACTGAAAATGGCATTGTAGCCTAAGATTTTTTTGAGTTGTGATTTCTTTGTGAGTCTGATAAAAATCTATGATACTTCCTATTAAAAATACATACATAGTGATAATTTCAGTTGGTCCACCATGGCTGTTTATCCAATCCAGCTTATTTGGTAGGTAAGGCAGTAAAAGGTCAAGTGACATGACTGGTTAGTGGAAAAACCAGGACTAATATTGCAGATTCTCAGTGAATAAAGCAGCTGTTTTTTTCTTCTGTGTTCCCATCTATATACTGATGTTCTTCATATTGAATTGTCATAAAATTCTGGTCTTATCCTTTTTCCTATTTGGGAGAAGCCTTCAACTAAGAAGCTGACTTCATTACCCCCCTTTAAAAATAATAGACATTTAGTTGTCCTATGTCACTGTTATTGAAGTATATGTATCACCATTCCAGCTACATTGTAAGGACCATGCCTTATCCATCTTTATTTTCCCCAAACCACCTAGCTAAGGGCAAGGAACACTTCCACTATAAAATGAACCTATGTTGAATTAAAGTAAAAGTAAATATCTGGCTGAAACTTCATGATAGAATTATATCCCATCCCTATAGGGTTATTAGGAATTCAGATTATGGTGCCAGACTGACTTAAAAATGATTTCAACCTCTGCCATTTACTGCCTGAATCTCTCTTGCTAAATCTAATGGTACCAAACATACTTCATATGATCCTCTGGGGATTAAATAAACTGAGCAATGTCTGCACATAGAAAGTAGCTAGTTATGACTGATGTCAGAGCATACTCAATCCTGAGTGAAAAACTTGAAGGAATATAGACCTAGAATCTTAAAATCTGTCTGGTCAACCAGTCCAAGCAGTCCTGTTTCAAGCAAAGGGTTTAGCAGAGTCAGTTCCCAGAGAACATATAAGGAGGACTTGGGTATTTAGAGCAGCTGTCCAACTGAACTTTTATGTGATAGTGAAAATATTCTATATCTGTACTTTGAAATATGATAGTCACAAGTCACATATGGCTGGGGTGCCCTGAAATGAGGCTAATGTCATAGGACTCAAGAAATGTAACTTTATTTTTTTTTTAAAGATTTATTTATTTATGCGTACAAGCACTGGGGTACAGGCCAGAGGTGTGGGGGGTGAGAGGATTCACCACAGAGAGCGGGA
>JAGFMF010011443.1:5151009-5184088 GCA_019455555.1 Galemys pyrenaicus
TCCCCCCCTGGCCGGCAGCAGGGATCGAACTCGTGCTGCAGTGGCTGCGGTCTGCTTCATAGTGCGTTGCTTAACCCACTGCGCCACCAGGGGAGGCCCGGAATGAGTTTGTTTCTTAATGCTTATTTTTAACTGGGAATTTTAGAAATTCAGAGTAACTCATTTTAAAAGAGTTATTTAGAAAAAATTGTATTAATAGTTTTTTATTGATTCATTTATGTAATGTTTTCTGGAGGGAAATGTGTGGAGCACACAGATATACTTTCACAGAGTAATTATGTTTTGTTGAGGTATACATGCTAGGATCAGGAAGATTTAGAAAATGAAAGAAAGTCCAGCTATCTTAAAAGTCCAAGAATCTAGCAGGATTTGGGTACAATAGGGACCTCTCAGAATAGGAAACTGTCTGGGGATGAGGTTAGGAATCTACAAAGTAGAAATTAAATGGAATTTTAATAAAAGAACCCAAAACTTAGAAACATTGAGAAAACTAATAATCTTAAGAGCTGCTTTGAAGCTCTCAGAGTTTCCTCTTCTTGTTTTGTTAGTTGCTTCTCTCTTTCATGCCCCCTGTCCCACCTTCCCAATTCAGTTATATTTTTATTTTACGTTTAAATTTATTTAAATTTTTAAATTTAACTTATAAAATCTGTCTATCATCTATTTTTGTCCTTTTTTTTTTTAAAAAAAGCACAAGATAAAACTCTTTTTGGATACTTGGTTTTTCTTTATCAACTATTGATTGGATCTTTCCTGCTTTCATCTAACCTTCTCAAAGCATGGTTTTCAGTATCTTAATTCCCTGTACTACGGTTTCTGTCCCCTTGATGGATATTGAAATTGTGTCCCTTAAGGTGAACTCACTCTTATTTGTCTAATCTTTTAGAAATTTAAAATTCTCATTATTTTTGACCTCTTGATATTTTCATAAAGGTGAGTAATCCCCATCCTTGCATTGTACTCATAGTGCATACAATGAGCTATCAAAAATTTTTTTTTATTTCAGTAGGAGAAAGTTGAGCCTGTACTAGGTAAATCAGAATCCCCTGCCTCCTCCACTCCCTGCCACATGTATTTTATGTTTTAACAATACCATTTAATAGTTCATGTTTTAGGTCTCTCTTGCACTTATCATAGTCTATGATTTCCTGTGCCTGGAATGTTCTTCTCCACCCTGTTAGCCTGATCTTTCAGAATGGCTGAGGATTTACCTTCCACTTCCTTGTCCATACTTGAAAAATTAATCACGTCTTTTGTTTCAATTCACTACTGCTGTGTGACTTCAGGTATGTGCTATCTTGTACTGCCTTTTAGATTGTGATTGCCCTGATGCTAGCGCTTGGATTTTATTCTAATTTTCTTTTAGTGCTTAGTACACTGCTTGGCATAGATTCAGTAGCTGGCTTTTATTTGTCAGATCAAAGTAAGAAAGACTAAGTTTTGTGAGAACACACATTTTATGAGTCTATGAATGGGCAAATAAGCCTAACTGGAACCACTTTATAAGGTGCCAAAAGGAGATCGCAGAGAAAACTAAATATATTTGTTGTCGCCATGGTTTTTAAAAAAATTAAATAGGTAGTAAAGAGATTTTTATTCTTAAATTGTCTTGTGAATGAAACCAGCACCTTGTGAAGAGAAGTGACTAGAAAGACAAGTTATATGAACAAAGGATCCTATTGGTCAAATTGTAGAGTCTTTGGACAAAACATATGTTTAACCTAACTTTTGTTTTGAAATATTTGGTAGCAAAATAATGGCAGGTAACTTTTAGGATGTAGTTTTTTAGTTTTGATGTGTGTGTGTGTATGTGTGTGTGTGTGTGTTGCCCCTCTTTAATAAATAGATAAGTCTGGTTAGTTGTGTAGAAATGGGTTCATGTTAAATGACTCAGAATAAGTTTAAACTTCTTGAGAGTATCCCTCTTCTCCATTACATGCTATGAAAACCATTCCTGGACATTTGGTTTCATCCTAAATTAATACATATTTTGAATTATTGTGATTTATGTTTTTAGAATTGTATACTATGTACAACAAAATTTACAACTATTTACTATTTCAGTAACTTGAATGCTGCAGGTTAGGCTTTCTGATTCTGGAAATACCTCTCTTCTGTTTGCTAGTCTCTATAGTCAGAGGTGGCAGGGATGCCTGAAGGTTATCCTCCGGCTTGTGGCTTTGTAGCTTCCTCTCTAGACCCTCTCTTATGGGTCTAGAACCTCAATAGTTTGGATACGATTTGGGCAATTTGGATGAAGTGTTTTGGTAACTTTTATTAGCACATTTAGCTTGGCTAGCAAAGGAAGTGACAGGCCCAAGGGTGTTCCTGCAGTCCCTCCGTGCTTACTCTCCCTAATACTGTTCTTGCTTTGCCTTGTTAGAACCTTAGAGGAGACCAGCATGGCTTGACCATCTGGCTCTGTCATCTTACCCCATCATCTCAACCCACCTCTCTTTTAAAAATAGAGTTTTTAGTCCCTTATACTCTCCCCTGTTTTGACCCCATTCCTTCCTTCTCCCCTGCAGAATGTCTCTACTTTATAGTGATGGTTCCCAGGTGAATTGGTGGTGGGAATTTTTAAGATTTATTTTTATTTATTTATGCATACAAAGAACTGGGGTGGTGTAGGCCAGAGGTGCAGGGATGGGAGGTGAGAGGATTCACCAGAGACAGTGGGGAGCAGAACAGGTGGATTGACGGAAATGCACTGCAGGGATGGGAGGTGAGAGGATTCACCAGAGACAGTGGGGAGCAGAACAGGTGGATTGACGGAAATGCACTGCTGAGGGCAGCAGCCAGCAAGACAGGAGAGATCTGCTGGGCCATGTAGGTTAGCATGAGTTGATCCCCCAGGAAATGGCCAGGGATCAACTCAAGCCATATTGACTGGAGATTGTTGGAGATAGCTTGGTAGCACTGAGACTCTAACCCCTGCACCACCAGGGAACCCCTGGTGGTGGGGCTGTTACGGGGATTACACCTGAGAGGAGAAAGCAAATACTGTACAAAAATGAACAATGATGTAAAATATATACATTGAAAAGATTAATAAAAATAGTTTTTAAATTTAGGTATAACTGCCTTTCATTTTGATTGTAATTTAGTTCAGAGCCTGAGGTGTGTGTTGCTCTGCTTTCTTTAAGTCGCCAGTCTTTTTTTTTTTTTTTCCCCACAAAGAATCTATTTCTGTTTGGCCATCCATTTTATCTTTCTTTTCTTTGTCATTTCCCAGTTCTTTTAAAATTATTATTGATATTATATATTCCACATGACTCAATTTAGATTTCTTTTCACAGAAAATTGGATAATAATGAGGAATTAATAACCCATTTGGGAAGTTATTAAGTCATTCTAGGTCATTTAAAATGTCTTGTATTTGGAAAAGCTATAAGAAAAAGATGATGTATACATTTGGTGAGTTCAGGTGATTCATAGTGAACAATGGAAAAAGCAAATCTCCTTTTATCCTAGTCCCCATTTCTTTTCTCTGGCTTTAACCATAGGAACAATTTTATTAATTTACCCAACTAAAATAACCTGTGCATATATATAAGGAGATAAATTTATTTTTATATTATTAAATATTTGATTTTGGGACTCTGTGGGGTAGGATTTTTTGAAGGTTCTGAGTGAAGTCGGTAGTATTCACATTTTATGAAGCGTGGTACTCTACCATATAGGTTTTTTGTGAAGTAAATAAAGATCTTGCATACCAGCATAAGAAAATCTTGTAGATCTTCCAGTGCTAGTAGTCAGACATGGTCTGTTTTCTGGTTTTAGTTGTGTGGACTTTTATACTAATTTTGATTTCACCCTTTGGGAAAATAAAGAACAAATTGTTTTAACAGTATTGAAGATATTTAGGAGACTGGATGTTCTTTTCTGATATCAGTCTATTTGGCAGAAGTGTACTTGGGTACCTTCTCCTCCAACTTGCTCTTTATCCTGACTTCCTCCAAACATTTTACAAAAGCATAGTGTAGTCAAAATTTGAGCCACAAAGTTGAGGTTTTCAGTCACACTCTAGGACTTGGTCATGACATAAGGTTACATTACCCAAGATTCCGGCTCCCTATTTTACCCCTAATTTAGAACACTTTCACCAATGCATTAGCACACTGCCAGCTGTAGAGATAGTCAGCTATGATTTGTCACCGTTCCTTCCAGAAAGTCCACCCTACCCTAAAAATCCTTTTGAAAGACTCAATTTAAAGATCTTTTGCTACCTTGTATTTCTTCATTTTTTATTCTGTTTGGTTTTCAGTCTTCCTTTTCCACCTACTGTTCTTCCTCATACTGCCTCAACAGTTAAGTAGATTTATGTTACTGATCCATTTAATGTTCTAATTCAAAACCCGTGTATCGTGTATCCTGTGTGCATTCCTGGGAAGCTCTTCCAATAGACTATCTTGGAAAATTAGGGCAACAGGGATTGCTTTTAAATCTTTAAAAAAATAAAGAAGGCGGGTGGGGGAAACTCCAGACTAGAACTTGGGGCTATGAGCGATCGCATTTTTACGTTCCCAAGATTCTTTGCTTACTGGAACTTGTTTTGTCTTTAATCTTACCATTCCTCAGTTTGCCTATATTTAAATTGTGTGTAAGAGTAATGCCCTTGTATTGCAGAGCAATTAAGTGATTCTGAAGCTTCCAGTTAAAAGATGCTGTTTAAGCTCTGTGTCTGTTGTTTTGACACCGACAGTTCAGCACCTTCCCTACACAATTTTTATTCTTTTGAACTGCCAGTTGCACAGAAGATAGCAGTGTAACATCTTTGACTTTTTATTAAACATTTCTAAAAATTCTGTTGGCGTTCTGCTTGAGATAGGCCACGTGCCTGTCACTAGTACTATGTTTTGCTGTTGGCGATAAGTTTACCTTAACAAAGAACTTTCCACCTGAAGCTTCCTCAAGTCCTATATGAGCACACATGACACAGGTCAGCTTTGACACTATCAGTGCTGGGACAGAGGACAGTAGCAGACGCTCATCACTGTGTTGACAGAAAGAACAGACTTTTTTGTACTAACACCAGCTCTATCCTTAAACTCACAAATGAGGGTCCTGTCAGAGAGCAGTCCTTTATTTACAAGATGACTTGTGACGTATACTCATGAAATATTCCGTAGTCTAAATTTGGATAAATTGTATAGCGAAACTGTTCAGTGTACAGACATATGCTCAGTGAGTATCTACTCTATGATCTAGGCATTTATAAATTTATCAACTGGGACTTAGTCATATAGTAATTCTCAAATAGAAATAGGTAGTATAAAGTTTAAAATGATATTTTTGTAGAAGAAGAGGAAAATAGATTTTGAGGAACAAATATCAGAGAAGTCATTCTAAATCTTTAATCTGATACTTAATATATACATTTCTTTTAAAGTCATTTTTCCTCTGGACCAGCCAAAAGTCTTCTTGTTATCCAGGGCTGGAAACAATTGCTTCTTCTAAATCTCACAGCACTTTTAATCTTTATTGCAGTTATCACAGGCTGAACTGCATTGCTGTCTCTTTGGCTGCCTATGTAGTTTCTCTAAATCTTAAGATACCACCATATTGTGAGTTCCTGGGGGCAGCGACCATGTCATGTATGTCTGTAATGCCCTATTAAAATGACTTACAAATATTTGGTTCTTAATATGGCTTATATGAGTCATTAAATAATTTTGATGGTTTCTTATAGTATTTTAGGAAAGGAAGATGGATCATCCTAGTGGGAGGAGTTTTATGCAAGTATTATGTGAAAAATACAGTCCTGAAAACTTTCCTTACCGCCGTGGTCCTGGGATGGGAGTCCATGTCCCAGCTACACCTCAGGGCTCGCCAATGAAAGGTAAGAATGATGGGCTGTAAATAGCATTTTTTTTTTACTAGAAGTCGCTTAGGACATTTTTAAACCAGAGTATTGCCTTGTTTAGAAATGATTTCTTTTTAAGTATGGGTCAAATAGTCTTTTTTCCCTTGTTATGACTTCAGTTTTTTTTAAAATCCTGAAGAGATTTGTTATACTGCAGATTGACTAACAGGCATTTTAGTTGTCCTCATAGGGCAAGAAAAATATGTGAGTGATAGTACTTCAAATTCATATTCTTTCAAGGAAGTTGAAGTGTACAAGATAGTTTAAGTCTGAGCCTGTGTCCCAACGACTTGGGTAGCCTTCTGGAATACAAGATTCTCAAATTAAGGAAGATATAACTATAGTTCATCTCATAGTTATAGTTTATGTTGATTCCAATGAATGCCACAGTGATCGGGAAAGAAATTTAGAAGGGAATTTTAATTAATATTATCAGGAAGCATCAAATCTATGAGACTCGAACTAACCCTTTAAAAATAGAATTTGGTTAGAGAAGAAATGAAGAATTTTTAGGAGAGGGATTATGGTGTGAATACAGATCAAAATTAGAAAAGGGCAAAGAGTGTTTTTGCATTTTTGTTTGCTGTTGTAACAGTTCTTGGAGAGGTTAATATTAAACAGTGTTTTAGTTTCTGTGTCCAGAGGTAACTGTGTGTGCTATTTCTCAGTGCAAATATGTTATCACTCCATATCAACTGGAATGACAAAACTTGGTAATTTTTTCTCAGGATACATTCCCATTCTGAGAAATTTGATATTGAAAAGTACTAAGTTAAAAAAAAAACATGTAATTTGAGCCCCATTAATAAAATATTGCCTTGTGAGTTCTTGTTTTATACCAAATAGGGAATAAATGGTTTAATTCTCATGTTTATTCTGAGATAGTAAGAGTGCTTTTATTTTTGAATCAGGCAATAGTTTGATTATCCCAATTTGACCAAATTTATCACATAGTTTCAGATTCTGAAACACTTTTCCCCCTTACCATTATGTATTTTTAAAAGTCTAATTTTCATAAGGAGCAAAGTCTACATCAATATGAAATGGGAATGATTGATGGACAAATATAAGAGAAAGTGATGTCGATTTTGAAATAGATCCACTTAAGTGAGGAAGATTTCTTGAATAATAAGAACTTAAAGAACAGAAATGCTTAGCAGATAAACTGTCTAATAGTTTGAGCTCAGTTTTATAGGCAGCAAAAGGTGAAAAAACATATTATATGAAGGGAAAAGAGCTATTTGGAATGACATTTTTGAACTAAATTAAGAAAGAATTGAAGCCAATAAGGAGACAATAGTTCAGACATGAATCACATGAATGTAATGTTCAGAGAAGATGATGGCTCTGTTGTTGGTGGTTGAAATGAACAATCCTGCCAGGAGTTAAAGCCTAGAGGACTTTTTTGTTGGTACTGATGTAGTATTTTTAATTTCCTCCTGGGTCATATTTGATGGTCTCCCCTCAGAATTCAACATCCTTGGATCTTATCATAGCCTATATTTTCCAGGTTCTATGTAATTTCATGCCATTTGATTTTGATTCCTAAGGGCTGAATATACGTAGGCAGAAATTAGACTGATGTAGAAAGTGTTTTATTCCTCCATGATTTAGATCGCCTCAACCTCCCAAGTGTATTGGTGTTGAACAGCTGTGGAATAACCTGTGCAGGAGATGAAAAAGAAATTGCTGCCTTCTGTGCTCATGTGTCAGAACTAGATCTTTCTGACAACAAACTTGAAGACTGGCAAGAGGTAAAATTATTAATTTTTTTGTTGCATTTTGGTAAAATGAAGCACTAACCATTATATCATTGTTTATTGTTGTTATTCTGTTGAATTCTGGTTCTCACTTGAGATTCTTGTCTGTATGTCACAAGATAAATATTGACTGCTTCAGCTGTTTCTTTGGAAGTTAGCTTTGTTATTGCTAATTTGCTTTTCATTTATATATAAAGCACTGAAAAACTTTATTCTAGGCATCAAGAGGTTAACAAGTCTTACGTTTCATGCTAATAAATTCACTACTACTATTTCAATATTTATTACTGCAAGTTGACATAAAAATTGCTTGAGCTTCAAACTATTATAAAAATAATTAATTCGGCTGAAATTCATTCCAAATATTTTAGAACTTTTCCTTAGGTCTCTTCGGTGGTTTGATATGACTGTGTCTTTAGAACTTAGTGTAACTCTCTTCCAAGAAGATAAATAAAGGTATTATAATATTCTGTCTTACAATATATATAACATTACCTGATAAAAACTACCCTTAAAAATAGAGAAAAAAAGTTCTGCTTGTTTTGTTCTCTTATCTTGATGTAGGCTCTTAGTTCCTACATGGACTATTGGAAAAGCTTCCTAGTGGGTTTTCCTGCTACCAGCATTCTTTTTAATAAATGAAACACGACTCTGCATTTTTGAAGTCCTTTAGTTGCTTTTCACTGAACTCTTTATGGTACCACTCCCTCCATCACGTGGTTCTTTGCTGTTGCTAGTGCTTTATCTGTACCTTTAACCATATGCTTTTTCTTGCAGCACGTGATAAACTCTTGACATGAAAAGCTTCCTTGCTTTTATTCATTCTGAACCTAGTGTTCCCTTTCTCCTCTTGTCTGCCTGGCTGTTTCCTTTGTATCCAACACTTGGCCCAAGTTGCTGATCCCTGTGAAATGTTGTTGGCTCTCACTCAGGAAAAGTCAGATTATGCCAGCACCTGTAAATTGCTGCTGTGAAAGGATTTATCACAATATAGAGCAATCACTTGCTTATTCAAAATAAAGATTCTGTCTTTATTATCAGCATCCAGCATGCTAGACACTCAAATATTTGTTGACTGCATTAATGAATGAATGATTATGTCTTAAGAATTTGTTAAGACTACTTGCTCCAATTCTTCCTGTAGTCAAAAGAAGTTCACTTAATCCTTCAGTAGTTCAGTTTGCTCATCCATAAGCCAGGACTGCTGATAAAGTTGAGACACTTTGTAGATAGTAAATGGTATATTAATTCTAAAACCCTTGGTTATTTAAGAATAGTGTGTCTATAACCTGGTTTTCCATATATTTATCCATTTCATCATCACATGTAATCTGGTAATATTCCCTATTTTGATTAAGGTGTTTACCAAAAATGTTTTAAAGATGTATGTTACTTGGTTTCTAAGTGACTTGTTAATATATACAAATTTACTTAACCGTTTGAAGAAACAGTCTCTACTTGTACATGTATTTATTAATTGATTTATTTATAAGTAACATATAATTCACTGTCCAATTTATTTTAGTCTTCATCATCCTTTGTATTTTGTCCATAAAGCACTGCAGTGCTCCCAATCTTTTAGAGTGTATATCAGAGTATAGAGAGATGGGAGAAATACTATCCAAAAAAGGATGTTGATTTTTAGGATTGATAAAACCCTGTCAGGCATTTGTCCTTGGCCATCAACTAAGTTTGTTTAAGCCAATATTTGATGTAGCAATGTGCAACAAAATAATATAGTTTGTCCTTTTAGTGCTTTGAATGACCACTAATACTATGACTATATCTTGAGATGAAGATTAATAAAAGTGAGAAATGTGCTATAGTTTCTATAAGAAAGCACATTTGTCTTTGTCCTAAAATTGGGCACCTATCTGCAAAAATAAGATGCATCTTTTTAGCTTTGTCTTGAACTTTGGGCTAAGTAGATTTTTGTCTGACCTTTCCCAAGGTATCTCCTTTTTTCTCTCTTCCTTATCAAAACCATTTTATAAAAGAAATTAAACCAAGTAGTAGAATTAGCTACTCAGCTGAGGCAGAGAATGGCTTGGGTATAAGTTACAGATTATTATCTTAAAACCTTTTACCCATTTTCTTAAAACTTCAGTTTCTTTCTTTTTCAGAAGCCAGAGTAGAGGGTCCTCTGTTAAATCATAGCACTGTAGATATCTAAAAGGTGATCCAAGGTCATCCCTGTGTCTCTGTACATGGGTATGTGCGACTCAATCAAGCTAGAGGAGTGTGTTCTTTTTTTTTTTACTTTTAGAATCTTTAAGAAGGGAAGCTAATGTACTGTCCTAGAAATCACCAGATGTTTGTCAGCCTTTGATATTAGTGATTTTTTTCCTTTATAAGTTTATCCGTGTAATGGAAGTAATATTTTCTAGAATCTGATTTATATACTCAGTAATTTAAAAATTAATCATTAATTTGAAAATCCTTTAAAATTTCAGCCCTTTGAGGAAAATATTTATGTCTCTCATATGTAGCTTTTCTTGTATTTCTAACATTATAGTCCAACTTTATCTTTTTAGGATATTCCAGGGCTATAGAATGATATGTTATTCCAAATCTTTATTTTCAATGGAGAGTAATATAAATGCAGATTACGAAAATTGCATTACGTATCTTCTAGCCTTGGGAATTATCTCAGAATTGTGTCAAAAAACCTTAAGTTTATGCATTGTAGAGTATTTCCTCTTTACTATAAAAAATATGAGGGTTGTGGCTTATGTTTTGTTTTGATTTAATGAAGGTTGTACGAGAGTTAGCAGTTATTTCATGCAATAGTAGAAGCACACTTCCTTTCCCTCTGTTTTAGCTCTTAACAGAGGTAAAGCATAGCTGGTCATCATCTTCTGTGTGAAGTTCCTTCATGTCATCATTTTCAGGTGGTAGAGGGTTGTTCCCTGTGTGGACAATTTAGCTATTTTTTGGCCCCCGACTAAACTCCACATCCTTATCATATGTTGCACAAATATGTACTATTGTTTGATTGTAAGAAAGATCAAGCAGGAGAATATGTGCGGACTGGTATGTTTTTCTTACATTTTAAACTAAAGCTTAGTATGTTTTCTGTAAAAGATAGCTCAATTCTTTGTTTCTTTTTCTATAAGAAAGCACATTTATTATGTGAGGATAAAAATGATACTACTTCAAAGGGTAATATGTAAATTAGATAAACAAATAGGTCTGTGAACCATTCTTTCCAGCATGCGTCTCTGAACCTTCTTGGAGTTAATCTACTTCTCACTGATTTTAGAGCTCCTGAACTGTAACTGCACACAGTAGGTCTAATAGAAAGTGCAGATTACTTTTCTTTCTACCAATATATAGTTCTCAACCTGGATATTCTCTTGGCATTACCTAAGGAACTCTAAAAGAAAGAGACATCCAGGTCCCAACTAATAAGGTTTGATTCAGTAGTTTATGGTAC
The DNA here is from genome assembly GCA_019455555.1 of Galemys pyrenaicus. Classification (NCBI taxonomy): domain Eukaryota; kingdom Metazoa; phylum Chordata; class Mammalia; order Eulipotyphla; family Talpidae; genus Galemys; species Galemys pyrenaicus. The sequence goes on from JAGFMF010011443.1 coordinate 5,162,072, forward strand.
AGCCTGGGAATCAATTTACTTCAAAAATTTCACTGATGATTCTGACATATAGTCAGGGTTGAGATACCAGTTCATATTATACTTACCAAGTTGGTTATAATTATATTTATTGAATAATTTTGTGCCGTTAACTTATTTATAAATTAAATGCTCACTGTGCAGTAGTGAACTAGGTAAGTACTGTCCTTGCTTCCATTCTGTTGAGTAGTATATAAGGAAAGAGTTTCTGAAAGATGTACCAAGCATTATGCTAAATGCTTTGTACACTTATCTCATTTAATCCTACCAACAATCCTATAAAATAGGTGGGTACTGTTTTATCTGTTCTACCAATGAGGAAACGAGATTTGGAAAAACTCAGAAGTGTTGGAAACTGGTTTGAGCCCATATTTTCTGACTGACACCCATCCTAACCTCTTCTGTTCTTCTTTTCATAACTTTTACTTAACCACTGCTGTGTGCTTAATACACTTACTGGGCTTCTAGGTTTATTTCATACTTGTTAAGCTAGTTCTTTATTATTTATTGGTTAAATTTACAGCTTATTAGTTGTTGTATATTGGAAATTACAGTGTTCTAATTTATTAATACCAGATCTGACTTATGATTGTGAGACCCTAACTAACATCTCTGAGCCTCAGTTTCCTCATTGTGGTGGCAGGAAGTGTCACAGAACAAGTTCTGGATGATTCTAGCAGACAGGGTAAAGGAAGAGTCCTGGAGTCCTCGGTGGCTTTTTATGCTTTTATTATATGAGGTGACCAGGTACATGGAAGGCATGGGGGCAGGGGAGCCGGGAGGCTGGCAGACCTCCTAGCCCCCAGCGCATCTTCACTCTTTTGGCTGCTTTCACTCCTTTCTCTCTGCTTTTCTCTGTTCCCTAATTCTGCTTGCGTCCTCATGACGCCACCCTTATACGCCTGTGTCCAAACTCAGGTGCACTCACTTGCGCATGCCCACCTAGGCATGCGCGCAGCACCGCAGGTGTCCGTCATTATACCAATGGCGGAAGGGTGGAAAAGCCTGAAAACTTTTCTCTGACCCTACAATCCACCCCCTCAGGGTTTTCCGCCATACAAATCATACATACGTTTTTCTGGGCAAATATGAACGTTGCAGCCATTACCTACAAAAATAAACACCACAATTTAGCAATACAACATAATCAACAGAATACAAATAAACCCAGACAGGGCACCAACCTAGGGGCAAAAGACAAGATTATTGGCACCAGCCAATAATGTCTGCTGATAAAGGCACGGATCATACAAGGAGGTAACCACTCACAGCATCTGCTATCACACACCAGGAGCATCAGGCTTCCTGGCCTTCTCTGGCTGTGGGTCCCCTCTTCGGCTGTGGGCTCCAGCACAAGCCACGTTCCCTTCCCGTCCCCCTAGGACAGTTCCTCAGCTCCTCATCCTCACTTAACAAGCAGGGCATCACCCACAGGTGATTTTAAGAGATTCACTGGCCTTTAACAGATTTGAGCTGCTTACCAGCTGCTTAGGGCTTCCCAATCCCAGCGCCAGCGTTTGCCTTCTCTAAATTGGCTTTTTGATATCTCTCCTCTGCCCGGTGCGGAGAACTTGGCAAGGGCTTCCTCCCTCAGCCACTCTTGGCTCTTTTATGCCCAGGCTGCTTTTGGCCACCAAGGCCCACTGGCCATGCCTTGATTCTCATCTCCTGGGGTTTACAAACAATATCATCTATCCCTAGGGTCCCATAAACATAACATCAACCTGCCAAAGTTTCCCAGCCTTCTGGTGGGATTGTCAGTCCAAGTCCATCAGTCCTTTCCCTGTGTGGCGAGCAGTGGGCGCGCTCCAAATGACTAATCGCAGTTGTAGGGTCAGAGAAATCAGGTCTTTCCACCCTCCCACCACTGGTATAATGGACACCTGTGGTGCTGCATACATGCCTAGGTGGGCATGCGCAAGTGAGTGTACCTAGGTTTGGACATGGGCATATAGAGGTGGCGTCATGAGGACGCAAGCAGCAGCGAAAGTGAGAGAAGTAGCGGAGCGTGAGAGCAGCAGAGGTTGATGAGAGTAGCAAAGCAGTCAAGAGCGTGAGATGGGCTGGGAGGCCTACCAGGCTCCTGGTCCCCCAGCCCCCTTGCCTGCCATGTACCTGATGCCACCTCTGTAATAAAAGCATAAAAAGCCACCGAGGGCTCCAAGACTCTTTCCTTTACCCTCCGTCTGCTAGAACCATCCAGAACTTGCTCTGTGCCCCTTCCTGGCACTACAGCGATCCTCTCCTCCAAGGAGTCTGCTACCTCAGGGGTCAGCTGGTCCTCACAGGCATCTCCTTCTCCACTTGAGGTCTTGTCCCACAGTTCCTGGATCTTGTCCACCTCCTGCGCTCCTGCAGCATCTTTGGCTCTTCCCACAGTGTCTTTAGCTTTTCCCGCAGCTCCTGGTCACTTCCTGTGATGCCATGGCTCCACCAGCATTGGCACAGTTCATGGTCTGCCACCTCCCAGTCCCTTCTGCATCGAACCATCCTGCCGGCTACGCCAGTTGTGATGGCAGGGAGGCAGCACAGGGCAGGTTCTGGATGATTCTAGCAGATGGGGTAAAGGAAGAGTCCTGGAGCCTTCGGTGGCTTTTTATGCTTTTATTATATGAGGTGACCAGGTACATGGCAGGCACAGGTGCCAGGGGGCCAGGAGGCTGGCAGGCCTCCCAGCCCCTGGCACATCTTTACTCTCTTGGCTGCTTTCACTTCCTTCTCTTTGTTCTCTCGTTCTGCTGGCATCCTCATGACGCCGCCTTTATATGCCCGTGTCCAAACCCAGGTATACCCACTTGCACATGCCCACCTAGGCATGCGCGCAGCACCGCAGGTGTCCATCATTATATCAGTGGCGGGAGGGTGGAAAAGCCTGAAAACTTTTCTCTGACCCTACACTCATTTATTACAATGAAAGTAGTATGAGTATCTTGTAAGTTGTTTTGAGAATTTAGGAAAATAAATTATCAAAAGAGCAAATAAATCCAGTAATGCTCATTTCCTTTTTGTCTACCAAGTTGCAAGTTCAACCATTAAAATGACAATATGTATAATATGGCTGTTTTTTGTATTTGAGTAAATACTATTTTAAAATTTAGTACATCTTTGAACCAAGTTAAAGCCTTTCCTAAGTGATTGTGATTCTGTAGTCATATTTGAACACCTGGCTTGTTACTGGGTGACCTTTAGTAAATTTTTAATTAGTCTTAATGTGCTGAGAATGAGAGGAAAGATACTCAAAGAGACTCAGTCTCGGCTCCTTAAAAATTTGTAGTCTAAAATGTCATCTAAACTATATTTATCAAAGAGATTATCATATAGAGCAGAATCAAAACCTTGCTGAAGGTAACATAGGAAATCTTTCTTTTATACTGTTAATTTCCAGTAGTGCCACCATTTCACAATACTTCTGCACCTCTGTGGATGTCTCACTAAAGAGGACTTCCAAATGTGAATGTGGAAACCTGCTCCCTTAGGCTCTCCTGAGCGTGATTACTGTTTTAAAACTCTGATGACTGCCTGATGTGTTTTTCTTGTTTTCTTCCTAGGTCAGTAAAATTGTGTCAAATGTTCCCCAGTTGGAGTTTCTAAACCTGAGTTCCAACCCTCTGAATTTGTCGGTTTTAGAAAGAACATGTGCTGGGTCCTTCTCTGGGGTTCGAAAGCTTGTCCTCAACAACAGCAAAGCTTCTTGGGAGACAGTCCACACGATACTGCAGGAATTACCAGAGTAAGCCCAGAGAGCATGGTGGAGAGAGAGCTGTGTTGCCGACTGTGTTAGTACATAGTTACTACTGATCTCTCATCTCAGAAACACTAGAACTGCAGACTGAACAGAGAATGAGGTTAGAAAAACGAAGTACTTAGAATGAGGGTGTGAGGGTAATCTGGTAACATTCTCATTGGAATACTTGTTCAGTGTTGAGTAGCTCCAAGACATAGGATATGTCATCCTTTGGCTAGAAAATATTCCTGAGAAGCATTTATCATTTCTAGATCAACCCAACCTTTCTCCATTTGAATCTTCTGATTACCCGATTTCAAATTTTGCCTCAGCCCTTTTCTGTAGGAGAAAAAAAAAATCATAGTATCTCTAAATATATAAGCACAGAGAAGATTAAGTGCCTGGTTTGCTTGATGGGAAAATGGGCCTGGTATTCTTTTCTATAATTTGAGCAAGGAATTATATTTTTTGCTTGTCAGTTTAGAAATGCTTTGTTAATGTCTTATTTGTATCTACCTTTGTATAGGCACGTAAGTGTTCAAGGGAAGTAGTTTAAAGAAATATATGACGGTTTCTTTGACAGTCTAAATATGGAGATTATCAAAACTGCACAGAATCTAGTTTCACCCTGCCTTTTCCATCTTATTTTCTCACTCTTACTCTAATACGATTGGTTTTCTCACTGCATGCAACATCTAGTATGGCATAAAATGAGCTTTTAATCCCACTTCCACTAACCATAAGATCTTGGATGAGCTAGTTAATTTCTTTGAGCTCTGCTTCCTTGTCTATAAAATGGGCACTATTGTATCTACCTTGCAGAAATAGAGTAATAGTTTTTTAAGGACCTGGCACTGGGCCTGACACAGGATTTCAACAAGTGGTAGTTATTATTTCTACTTATAAACATTTATTCATAGTGTTTCTGGAATTTTCTTCTATCTCCTCTCCACTTATATAAATCTATCCTTCCTTCAAGGTCATTTATCCTCCCTGATTGGTCTAACTACAATTTCAGTTCCATTCTTATGTGAACTACAATTGTACTTACAGTTAGAATCACTAACTTAGCACTTATTTAAGCACAAAATTAATTTACTACTGGATTATATCATTCTCTGCTGTTCTTTGTATTTAGGTTTTATCTTCCCAGTTATAGTTTAGCTTTGGGAAGACATCATTGTATTTTCTCTACAACACTGAGCAGTCTCACAGACAGTAGGCATTTATTTACTGAATGAATGAAAATAGATGCATAGAAACTTAACTGCTTTAAACAATGAGATCTTTCCTTTTTTCTCTACAGTTTGGAGGAGCTCTTCCTGTGCCTTAATGACTATGAAACAGTGTCTTGTCCTTCTATTTGCTGTCATTCTCTTAAACTACTACATATAACAGACAATAACCTCCAAGACTGGACTGAGATTCGCAAGTTAGGAGCTATGTTTCCCTCCCTGGATACCCTCGTCCTAGCTAACAATCACGTGAATGCTATTGAGGAGCCTGATGATTCCTTGGCCAGGTTGTTTCCTAATCTGCGATCCATCAGCCTCCACAAGTCAGGTGAGGTACAGGCTGTGTGCACCATCGACATGCGAATTGACCCGAGCTTAATCGTGAAATACAATGAAAGGAAATTTTTTTCTGTCATAGCTCTGCCTTTTTACAGGTTGAATTTTCAAGGATCACATGCAGAATATACTGACTCACTAAATTTAAGGCATTCATTTTCATAAATGCAATGATAAATATGAAGTGGTATATAGCATTATATTAGCTATTTAGATTTTATTTATTACAGAGATTATTCTATGAAAAGAGAAATCAAATGAATGAATTAAATAGTAAAAAGCAAGTAAAAAGGTACAAAGAATGATAGGCTAGAGTACTTTTTCTGGATTTAAGTCGAGAAATGCTAATCTGTATACCTTTTGAATATGCACTTTCCTTTTCTAGTATTTATATATAGTTGGCTGCCAATATGTTGCCATCTGATTCATTGCTATATCACAGCAATGATTAGTCTTTACTTTTTAATTAATACACTGTGTTTTTAGAGCAATTTTAGATTTATAGCAAAATCAAGTGAAAAGTACAGAGTTCTCGCATACCTCCAGCTCCCACATATGCACCTTCCCGTCCCTATCAAAATCCTGCACCAAACTGATTCATTTGTCTCAACCAGACCTACAATGGCCTGTCATCACCCCAAATCCATAGCTTACATTAGGGCTCACTGTTGTTATGACCCCATTTGTCCAAATATCTGTAACATGTATCCACTATTGCAGTATGATACATAACCTTTTACTGCCTTAACAATCCTCTGTGCTCCTTCCTGCTCATCCCTCCCTCCCCTCTAATGCCTGGCAGCCGCCAATCGTTTTACCTTTTTCATAGTTACACCTTTTTCAGAATGTCATAAAGTTGGAATCATATTACTTAGTAAAATGCATTTGTTTCTATGTCTTTATGGCTTGATAACCCATTTCTTATTAGCACTGAATAATACTTTGTTGCCTGGATGTACCATAGTTTTTCCACTCACAAACTAAAGGACCTCTTAGTTGCGTCCATGTTTTGACAGCTGCTGTAAATCCATTGTGTGCAGGTTTTTATGTGGACAAAGGTAAATACCAAGGAGTGCAATTGCTGCATCATGTGGTAAAAGTATGTTTGGTTTGTAAGAAACTGCCAAATGTCTGTCAAAGTGGCTGTAGCATTTTTGCATCTCTAAGAGCAGTGATTTTCAGATTCCTGTTGCTCTATATCTTGTCAGCATTTGGTGTTGTCAGTGTTTTAGATTTTGGCCATTCTAATAGTTGTATAGTGGTAGCTCACTGTTAATTTAATTAGTTATTCCCTGATGACATATGATGCTCAATATCTTTTCATGCGCTTACCTGTTAGTTGTATATCTTCTTTAGTGAGGTGCATGTTCACATTTTTGTCTGTTCAATAGTTTATCATTTTCTTATTGTTGAGCTTTAAGATTTCTTTGTGTATTTTAGATAACCGTCTTTTATCAAATGTGTCTTCAGAAAATATATTCTCTTGGTTTGTGACTTTTCTTTCCATTCTCTTGACATTGTCTTTCTGCTTATTTCTTAAAACAATGATATAACTAAAAATAACTCTACCCTAGAACATAAAAACACACATACACACAAACAGTTTAATTCCACATATAGATTATTAAAGATGGAAATTAAATTTAAAAAACCAGTATTTTGCACAGGGAAGCTGTTTATTTCACAACTTGACACCTCTTGCTCTTACTCTATTCTTCCAGATGGAAATGCCATTCTGAAGGGAAGAGGACAGCTGTGAGTTGGGATAGTTATGCAGCAGGGACCTCATAAATCACTTCTCTTCCTTTACCCTTGCTGAAGGAACTACATTGATAAAAATAGGAAGGAACTACATTGTTCTCTGAAATGCATTTAATGTGTTGTAAAATTGACCAGCTTCATTATTACAGGAATACTCGTCTTATCAGTGCCAAGTATTGACTTGGATAGCACTTTTGCTCAGTCATAGGAAAAGAGTTGTTTTAGGACTAAATGATGTTATTTTGTTGCCACCTCTAATCTTCTCAGTGAGGTTCAGGTTTTTTGATTTTTTTTTTCTTTTTCAAATTTTGACTGTTTTCCATGTCCCCCCAAAATAGACAGTGTGGAAGAGATAATATTTAGTCCCTGTTTCCATTGATCTTGCCCCACCTTAGAATTTCCAAGGTAAAAATTTGAGTATTGGAGTATTGCTCTGATGGGTCATTATGTCCTATGAGTCTACATTTGATGAAGGAGTTGGCCACATCACCTTTTATTGGCACACATCCTGTTTATTGAAGCCTGTTAACCCTTTTACAAGCCATCTGGGTAGAGAATCAGTGGACCAGTGAGTGGGTACTGGCAAATAAAGGTCTCTCTTTCTTACCACAGGGTCACAAGAATAGGAGGAAATATAAGAAAACTTTTATGGTATTTAAGTGCATTCCAGTCTTTCCTTTGATGAAGAAAGATTTCATACTCTTGTTTATGATCATTTTAGCATTTCAGAAATTATTTATTGAAGTAATATTTTTTGCTCTGTTTATTTCCTTGTGTGTTTTTCTGCATTTGCTTAAACTGTATTATTTCTCAAATTAGGTTTGCAGTCCTGGGAAGACATTGACAAGTTAAACTCATTCCCCAAACTTGAGGAAGTGAGATTGTTAGGAATTCCTCTTCTGCAGCCATATACCACTGAGGAGCGAAGAAAACTGGTAATAGCCAGGTCTGTTGTCTTGATATTCTACTGTCTTTTATGGTAACTTGTTTCATTAAAGGAGTGTTATTCTATTGACTATTGGAGAGGGGTAGAGAACACTGTTAGTTTATCTCTATTTCTTGAATATACTGCTTGCAGGACCTGTTTCTATAACTCCAGATCTTAAGGAAAGGAATAAAGTATGAAGAGAAAGATATGAAATGTAATTGGCTTGCCAAGACCACTGAAAAATTACCTCACAAATTCATTCTTTTTTCATATTTACTATATTTGAATTGATAAAGGAAAAGTAGGTATAATAGGGCATCAGTTCTATATTAGTTTTCCTGATTTTGTCTGTTAACATAATGGTTATTTAAAATGTAAATATCTGAAAACTGGGGTATCTCATAGTGTAAAACTTAAGAAGGCAGAATCTTTGTTTTCTTCTTAAATATAGATTTTTGACTGCTAAGTTGTTATCTTCCTTCCACTCCCCTGACTTTTTGTATCCCAAACTCCCCTTCCACAGACTACTAAAATGTCCCAGGAATGTTTATTTTTATAGGCACCTTTAACAGCAGTACATTTTGGCTAAAGTGTAAAGGGCCGTGGAGCTTTGATTTGTTCTCTTTGTGTACTATACATACTGGTTTTGAAAGGGGAATGTGCGGTACACTTTATGCTTCCCTGAAGAAGAGTGGTCCTTTAAACAGGCTATTGATCTTCCTGACCAGCTAACGCCTCGCAGACCTTAGCAGCTTTCCAGTTGTTAACATATACATTATTATCTCATTTAATGAAAAAAATAACTGAAAAAGACATTTTAGCATTCTTCTAAGAAGAATTAGTCTTGCAGCAGGCCTTATACTTTATTTTCTTTACACAATTCACTTGTTCATACCCTGAATTCTGTAATCAAATTATACAAACTGTTCTGTAGACCTGCACTGTTCAATATGATACCACTAGCCTTGGGTGACTTTTGTACTCTTGAATTATGACTCATCTGAATTAAAATGCACTATAAGTCTGAAATAGACACAAGATTCTGAATATATTAAACAATTTAAGTATTTCATTAGTTATTATTTTTTCATGTGGAGTTCAGGTTGAAATGATTAAATCCTGGCTATCTTGGATTAAATAAAATAGTTTATAAAGTTCATTTCTCCTGTTGCCTCCCTGGTGGTGCAAGGGATTAAGCACCACAGTATGAAGTGTCTGCAGCCACTGCAGCATGAATTCGATTCCCAGACAGGGAGGTAACCCACATGGTACAGCAGACCTCTTCTGCCTTGCCCGCTGCTCCCCTCAGCAGTGTATTTCAGTCAGTCTGCCTATTCTGCTCCCTACTCTGTCTCTGGTAAATCCTCTCACACCCATACCTCTGGCCTGTATTGTAACCCAGCTATTGTATGCATAAATAAGTCTTTTAAAAATTTTTTTAAAAACTAGTTTATTCTGCTTTATTTTTGCTTTTTGAAATATAACTGCAAAAGGATTTTAAACTACATACCTGGCTTGCATTATATTTAACTTGGATTCTGCTACCTAGATTTAATTTTGAAAGGTGAGGTAGGTTCAGTATCACATCTAAAAATGAAACTTTAGATATTTTGGTCCTTTTATGTCTCATCAGTTATGTGAGTAGTTGTACACAAGCAGAACTATGTCAGTGTTCCCTTTCCAGAGAATAAGACTGGGCCTTACACCACTTATTTTATTTCTAAAACTAACTGTTTTTAGTGTCTTAAAATGCCTTTATTTTGATTTTACTTGTAGATTGCCATCAGTTTCCAAACTTAATGGCAGTGTTGTTACTGATGGTGAACGAGAAGATTCTGAGAGATTTTTTATTCGTTACTATGTGGATGTTCCACAAGAAGACGTGCCATTCAGGTAAAAAGTACTTACCAGTTTTGCAACACTTTAGTCAATATTGAGGCAATTTAATAATTATTGTTTTAGAGCATAATTTAATGATGTTTTTGGGCCCTCTTAGAGGACTTTGATAATAGGTGATAAAAAAGGAAGAAACACAAAAGCGTGTGAATTTCTTCTAGCCTTGCATTTGCACTAAAAATGCTTGGGTATGTATTTAACTCCTTCTGGCAGTTCCTACTCCATTCTCCATATTATTGATTCGTTTTTTATTCTCTTCTCCAGGGACATATTTTCACTTACCTCCAAAACTAATATTTCTTCTTTCACTTTGCATCTTCCTTTGGGATGTAATAAGCCCTGCAGTTTGGAAGATTTGTCAACAGTATACTTGATTTACAGAGTATGGGAAGAGGGCTAGAAAATAGACTCTTAAAGAAATATTAAAGGAATTAATTTTGACAGCTAATTACCTTTGAGTGTGTGAAGAGTTAATATATGTGTTGATGAGGAACCACCTATAATAGTCTATAAATATAAAAGGAAATGTAGCTGATATGCTATAGGTAACTATAAACAACCACAACAAAATATCCCAAAACAGGTTTCTAGGTGTTAAAAAGTAGAATCACTTACCAAAACAGCTATATGCTTTCCTTAATGACTTTCGGAGTAATATGAAATCCCATATGACAAGAGGATTTCAGACAAACAGGATGCAAATTAGGACTGAATGTGAGTCAAATCAGTTGGTCCTGCTTACAGATTTCTGTGATTCTAATTTTTCTTACTGAATATATCTATCTTTTGCCAAAGTTCTTTGTTATCCATGAACTTTAAATGATGTCAGCATGGTATAAAGGCTCAACCAGTGCTACATATAAAAATTTTGTTTATTATTAGTAGTGTTTTAAAGTGTCAGCATTTAAAAATTTTAGAGAAAACTAAGGATTTTGAAGATAACCATGTAAAATTAGCTAAAAACAGGAAGAACTATGCCTTTTAGAACAACCCAGAAATATTGAGTTAAATTGCATGAAATATTTTTTACATAAAAAAATCTATCTCAAAAAAAAATCTATCTCATTTCATTTGATTCACTCAAACGTAGTAATGAAAGAAGTAAATATCTTGACTTTGAGCATAAATCTGTCATTATATAGTATTTAACTAATTTCTAGTCTACTACAAAAAGGTATGTGTGCAGTAAATTGTTTTCTGTTCCTGAGGGTGTAATTATCCTAAAGCATTTATACTTCTAGTCAGTGCTCATGAATGCAGGTCATAGAAATCACCTTTAATCAGGGAAGAATTTATTAGAAGAATATTAAGCTAGTTTGTGCCCTTAGAATAACAGATGTTCCTCCTCATAGTCATGGATTTTTCATACTATTGTTTTATCTTGGCAGCACTTAGTCAATAACCTGGAGCATACCACGTGACCGACAGTGATAATTAGTTATTTTACTATATGTCCAGGACTTGCAGAATCCCTTCCATGCACACTAATTGGATACTCACTGGCTTCTACTAGGGACCAATCCCAAATTGTCCTTAATTATCTGAGGGTACTATGCCTAAAGCTACTCCCTGTGCCAATTTTTTAGTGTACACAATAGAAATCAACTCTGGCCAATTTAAGTAGGATAAGACTTTAGTTAAAAGAATGAAGATTATATAGCTCAAAGAATGACAAGATTAGAGAACTAGGCTTGGGTAGGGTTGATGGGAAGCAAAACACAGCTAAGACTTCTGCTTTTGGGTATACAAACAATGCTTCTGACTGGCCTTTGAACAGTCATCACAAGCTGCTGAACTTCATTGCTCTTAAGACAGCCATAGCCGCAGCCTTGAATTCTTGACTCTTCCATATCTGCTGTATATTAACCTCGAATCTTAAACTATATCTTAAGATTTAAAATTTCCAGTTACAGATATACAGATTATGTCACCTTCCTATGTTCTAGCTTTCAGTTTTCAGTGAATAGAAAAAAAATTCTCTGCCCCTCTTTTGCTTTTAGGGGTATGTGGTTCTGTTATAGGGCAGGGAGAGGAGCACTTAGAAGCCTCAAGCTTGCCCTCTCTGAATGGGTTTTGCTATTTGCTGCATTAAGACAAACATACAAAACTTTTAATGGAAAGGAATTTTAATACAACTAGGGTACAATAAAGAAAGAACAAAGAATATAGTTACTAAGTTAAGCATCCAAAGTTACCCATCACCTTGAGGGTAAAAGTCCAGCTAAATAGGATTGGCTCAAAGCAAGGCCCAAAAACCTGGCACACATTTAAAGGACCTTTTAGTAGAGACCCATAGAAAAGGGTTAGAAAGAGTTAGATAAACTTGGGAGGAAAAGAGCAAAATTAAAATTATGATGAAAGCTGCCATGGTTAACCTCCCCACGGGTCTCTCACCCCATCTGTTCCAACCAGTCCAAGACCAAAAAGCAAGTACAGTTTTTTTACATGTCCCTCTGCTCCACATGCCTTATTTAGGTTTTCTTGCTGTTCTTTATTTTTTCTTCTTCTCTTCTCTTTTTTTTGCAGAAATTTTCTTATTTTTAGCTCCACCCACTTAGGGTGGAACCAGGATTTTGAAAACTTCCCCTTTTTTTAAGACCACCCTGTTACAGTTCCATCCTCATACATTTGTCTTGGGTTTCTCTCAAATCAGACAGGCATTGAGATACTGGACAAAGTCTACATATATTCACTGTGTACCCGTCCCCTTGTAGTTTCTCCTATCAGTCCTCAGGTAGATTACCCATTTACTCAACAAATGCATTTTGAGCTATTTTGATGTGCCAGGAACTATGTCAGACACTTAAAAGAACTAGAACAACATCCTACTGATAGCAGGATGGAATAGTGAATTAGCACAGAGGAGTTTGTATTAAAATGCCTTCATTATGATTTTAGAGACTATAAACAGGGTATTAGTACTATACTTATCTCTTTAATTGCCTTCCAAATTATATGCAAAATTTCTACCTAAAATACCAATGAATAGTTATAGCACAGTGCATAGTTAGTAAGAGGTGAAAATTTGACTCTCAGTATGACTCAGTGTTTCAACAGAATCACATTTGAGCTTTAGTTTCCAAGCAGGATGGACATATTCTTTGTTTTGGGGAAAACATTCATTTTCATTTGACCATGAATTTTTTGAAATTAGTATTTAACTTGATTTTTCAATATATTCTAATTTCTACAACATCCCTTAGCTGTTATGTTCCCTGAGCTTTTTCTTCTTTCATTTTTCTGCCCCTTGAATTGTTCAACATGAAACACTTCTGCTCAACTTAGGTATAAGTTAAAAAAGTTAGCCAAAATGTCTTTTGAGGGCATGGATATAAAAAGTCATTAGGATCAGTTTAATGTTCTTTTTGGTAACAAAGTTATGTTTTGAGTCATTTGGTTATTCACACATAACCAAATGTTTCCATGTGATTAGTTGTTTGAGCAACAAAAGACTTTAAAGATGATCCAGAAAGTTATATATTTTGTTTTCCTATGTCAGAATAAAATAAAGCTCTGTTTACTTGAATCATTTTTCAGGTTTTTATGATGAAGAGAATACATGTTTAAAGGGAGACAAACTTATTAAGAATTTTATAATTTTTAACAGGTGCTCAATTATCCTTTTTATTGTCTTCTACTAGTAGGTAGAGTTGGAAGTTTAGCCTCTGCTCTTCATGGTAATAATGGACCAACACAGAAACTGAGCAATCTCCCAAATGTTTCATGTTTATTTACTTTGTGAAACAATAGAAGATGAAAAGTCTCTCTGCTCTTGACCTTTAAACATCATAGTGTTTGCTCTTCTCAATAATAGGCTCTTTCTCTTAAAGCCTTCATCTGTGCCTTGCCTCCCCATGACTGTGTGGCAGTGGTGTGTTATTTCAAAACCAGCTCAGTGTGTGCTGCAGGTGGTTGAAAAGATGTCCTCACTGGGCTGGTCGTATTTCAATTATTGGACTCTCATATTGTACCAGGAGAACTTCTAGGAAATAATTCTGTATTCTAGCTGGATTTCAAAGGACAGTTTAATTTATTTACTGAATACTTACTATGAACCAAGAGGCACTAGGCCAAAAGCTGAAGCTAAAAAGACAAAAAAAGTAGTGTCTGCTCTCAAGAAGCTTGCCATCTGAGCTAAGCTAGAGATGTATTTCCTTTGCTGCATCCTCCTTATGTTCCCAACCTCTACAAATCAGGTTACCCTGGGATTTAGTCCTTGGACCTCTTCTCTATTTATCCCCTAGATACTTTATCCAGGCCTGTGTTCAGATGTACCGTCTGTATTCTAATAACTGCTACATGGATCCCTCCAGCTCTGATCCACCCCTGCAGTTCAGGCTAGGATTTCTAACTGCCTACTCAGCATCTACATCAGGCTTTTTAAACCTAGCGTGTCCCAAATCAAACTTGTATATCCTCCATTGCCCTCCCTCACCCCACTTCCCTCACCCCCACATCCACTCTCTGCAGGTTTTCCTCTGCATCTCCAGTTTTCTAGTTGCTCAAGACATAAACCTTGGCATCATCCTTGATTTCTTTTTCTCACACCCAGCATTTAATCCACTTGCTTCTATTCTCTCAGTTCTACTTTTACATATATATATATAATATGTAAATATATGATATATATGTTTATGTGTGTGTGTGTATATATATATATATATATATAAAATCTGAGTACTTCTTAGCACTTATTTTTGTTGAAGCTTTCATTATCTCTTACCTGTATGATTATAGTAGCCTCCTAATGGGTCCCTGAATTCACTTGCCATGTATACCTTATACTCCATGTAGCAGTTAGTTTATAAGGATTCAAATTTACTAAAAACAAACAAATCTTCCTTCCTGTTCCTCAGAGACACCGAGCACACTCTCACCTCAGCCCTTTGCACTTTTTTTCCCTGTTTGTAGTCTACCAAGGTAACTACTTGACTCTCCCTCAACCGATACCTTGCCAAATATTCCTTCCCTGACCATCCTATGTAAAATAGCACACATCTTTCTCCTAGGATTATTTTAATCTACTTTTATTTTTCTTATTTATCATCATCTACCTTTTGGGCTCCACTTCAATATATCATAAGCTCTTGGGCCTCCCTGGTGGCGCAGTGGGTTAAGCAACGCACTATGAAGCAAACCACAGCCACTGCAGCACGAGTTCGATCTCTGCTGCCGGCCAGGGAGGGGACCCACATGGCGTGGCAGACCTCTCCTGCTGTGCCCCGTGCTCCCCTCAGCAGTGTACTTCTGTTGATCTGCCTGTTCTGCTCCTCGCTCTCTGTGGTGAATCCTCTCACCCCCCACACCTCTGGCCTGTACCCCAGTGTTTGTATGCATAAATAAATAAATCTTTAAAACTATATATATATCATAAGCTCTGTGAAAGCAGAGACTAATGATTTGTACCTTGCTATGTCCTCTGTGTCTGGAGCAGAGCCTGAAAATATAGCAGCTCTTCAATAAAATTAATACTTGAAATATGCTCTGGGAGCACAAAGGAGAGGTACTTTGCTGGAAAAGGTGATAACTCCCAGAAAACTATTTAGTTAATTTGGTGCAGGTTAGGAGAGAATATTCCAAACAAATTTGAGTCTATGGGAAGTAGTCACAGAAGTGTGAAATAACTCTTTATGTGTAGTGAGTTATGATGATTGATATGACCTTGTGAAAGGTGGAAATGGGAGGTAGTAGTAGTTAAGGCTGAAGAGGAAGGTAGGAGCCAGGATAGGGCTTTAAAGACCTTTGGTGTGCAGGCCAGGAGGCTAGGATCTTTTCTTGCCAGCAGTGGAAAATCATTGCAAGGTCTCTACTGGGAAGCTGCATGGGCATATTTTGGTTTATATTTAGAAAAAGAAACTGAGAGACCCAGAAACCTAGTTAGCAACTGAGGCCTTAATAAAGGAGGATGTGTGATAGAGATTGCTTCTATCTTTCTACAGTATAACAAACATTAGGGTTGAATTTCACAATAGAATTTGAAGTACTTAGAAAGTAACTTCTACTTGTGAAATTCTGCTTGTTCTTTGATATAGCCCTGATTTCTCTAGGGGTACAAAAATATGACTTAAGAAGAAAAAATATGTCTGGTAGAAGTTAGAGAACACACACATTCTTTTTACCTCACCAGTTATTAGGTGGCTGTCCACGTTGCCTCTGTTTATCAGTTCCCCTTGGCTTTGTGTTTATCACTTCATTTTCTTTGAAAGGTTACATTTAAATTCCTTATTTGGTACTTAACTAATACACAGTCTTCTTCTGTTGGGTTTTAAGTAGAGACAGAGAAAAAGAAAAACCACATTACTTTTCTTTTTAGTCATCATCATATCATGTATCTTTTGGGGTTCAGTGATTTCATTTTGTTTTTAAGGACAGTAGGGGGGAAGTAAATTCATTGATTTAGGGTATCTTTTATAGACTTAAAAATTTGCTTTTTATAAAGAAGAAAGTAAGAGGCATAGCTTCAGTGAACAATTATTAGGTAGGAGGAAATGCTATTGTCAGAGACTGAGTAGTGAAGCCAGAAATAGGCTTTCTTAAAGGCTTGAGTTTGCTTTTACTCTGTTTTGGTACCTCACTTTCTGTTTGTCCCAAGGAATCCTTTAATTTTGCCTTGGGAAAGCTTTATTTATGATGTAAAAGATTATATTAGACATTCTTTAAATGTTTATTTGATAGTCATTAGTGGTCTGCTTTTTTAAATATGGGGACTGTTTTTTCCTGCTTAACACTAATGGCTTTTCTAAATGGAGCTGATTGTATCTTCATGTTATTGTGAGAGCAGGGCAGTAGTCTGTATTTGGACACCACCTCAATGAAGGCTTATTTTGTCTTGGATGTTGGAGAAATCCTAGTGTGCTGTGTCCGTTACCTCGTATTCCTTCCAGACAGAAGACCTGCTGTTGTGGAGGAACATTCCTACACTGGACATGAGTCTCCTGGGGTTCTCCATATTGCCAGGCTCCATCATCCTCTGACAAGGGCCGTGACACAGCACTCCTCACATTCAGATGGAGTCTGATGAGAAACAAAAGGGGCTTTCTCTTGGGTGCACCATGGAGAGCCTCTGAAATGTTAGCTTTCCCTGTTGCTTACAGCCTTTGTCATTCCAATTACCTTGAACCTTATTTTGACTTCCTGCCACTTTCCCAGCACAGCAGAAGATAAGCTACCTTTCTAATCTTGATTGGAGTTATATATGTGTGTTTGAATATAACTGCAAAGGAAAGAAAGGATAAGAACCAGCCCTCCCAAGTCACTATGTGGAGGGAATTATCGTTGGTATCTGAACTTTTGTTTGGGCTAGGGCAGAGGCCAACTGTCTTTTTCCTTTTGCTTTTTAGAATTCAGCAAAACCCCTGAAAAATACTGAGAAGAATAAACACTGATATTCACATTGTTCAGAACTAGTGATTAATATTTTACTCAAGATTATTTTTTAATGAAAAGAAATAATATCATAATAATAACCTTTTGGTCTCTGTTCTCTTATTACTCTAAAGGTTTTGGTATCCTTGGTAGGTACTTTTTATATTTTATGCATTTATTAAAATATGAGTAGGGTTTTCCAATTCTTTGTCAATGTGCCTTATATTTCTTCTCAGTCTGCAGTTTCTTCAATCTGTTCTTTTCACTTCGTATTTTTGTTGAAAAGAAGTTTTAAATTTCAATGTTAAATATATCTTATTTCAGAAAAATTTTCCTTTCCAGTGGTTATTTAAGATTATATCCTTGATTTTTTTTTCCCCTAAAATTGTTTTCACATTTACGTCTTTGACTTACCTGGAATCTATTTCTGTGTATAATATTAGAGATCTGGAATTCCCTCCCACTGTGTGAATAATTCATTACAGAGAGTACCTCCTCTATCATGCTACCTCTATTATAGATCTCATTTTTTTATAAACATGGATCTGTTTCAGGGCGCCCTATTCTGTTTCATTAGTGTATCTGCCCCTCCCTCTTCCATTATAGAATTGCTGAATTACATTACTAAATTACTTTATTGTAAGTCTATATTTTTTAATAAGGATGAGTTTACCACCTAAGTAAGTGTTTCTTAGATTTTGTTTGATGTTGTAGGTCTTTTTCCCTATGAATTTTAGAATTGATTTATCAATGGCTAGAAGAAAATTCAGCTATAATTTGGGTTCTGATTATAGAGTCTTTATGTTCTATGTCTAACTGTAAACATAGGGTACCTTTCCATTTAATTTAAAGCATCTTTATGCCTTTCAACAGTGTTTCTAACAAAGGACTTTGACTTTTGTGAATTATTAAATTTATTTTAAAATGCTTTATATATTTTGTTGCTGTTTTAAGTGAAATAATTTTTTCTGTCACTGCCTTCCAGTTGATTGTGGTATATAGGAATGCTTTTGAATATATATTTATCATGTAGCCATCAGTCTTGCTGATGTATAGAATAGTGTTTAGCTTCTTTGTGATTTCTGTGTAGACAGTTATTCCTGCAGGTAATTTTCCATTTTTTAGACTATCTCCTCAGCTATAACATTAAACATGAATAGTAAAAGAGGGCATCTCTATATGTGCCTCATTATTATTCTTAAAGTTTAGATTAAAATATTTTTATATGAAGTATGAATTTTCTATAGGTTTTTGATAGGTGCCCTTCATTAGGTTAAAGGTAATTACCAACTATGTTTTTCTAAAAGTTTCTTTTATGATGAATGAACATTCTTTAAATAGAACGTTCTTTATTGACATAAGCATGGTTTTTTGTTCTGTGTATCTAAATATTAATGATTTTTTTTTTTAGATATTAAACTGCCTTTGCATTCCAGAAATGCAAAGTTTTCATTCTTCTGTGATAAATGATCATGAATGCCTTTGGTGGGTTATATGATAATTAATTATATGTTTAGCTTTATAAGGAACTACCATACTGTTTTCTAGAATGATGTATCATTTTATATCCACCAACAATGAGTGATCATTTCTCTTTCTTTTTGCCAACATTTGGTGTTGTCACTGTTTTAAATTTCAATGAGATTTAATTCATCAACTTCTACTTTTTATGAATCATGCCTTTAGTGTCAGGAATTCTTTGCTTATTTATAAATTAAAAATTATAAATTATAAATTTGCTATATTTATAAATCTTGAAGATTTTCTTGTTTCTTTTTTCCCTAAAAATTTTATAGCTTTACATTTACAATTATATCCATAATTCATTTTGAGTTAACTTTTGTGCAAAGTGAGATATTTAGGTAAAGGTTCATTTCTCTTGTCTTCTAATTATCTATTTGCTCCAGCACTATTTATTGAGAAAGCTATCTTTCTCCCCATTGCTTTTGCACCTTTTAAAAAAAATTGGAGGCTGTATTTGTGTGATTATATTTCTGAATTCTTTATTCTTTTCCACTGAGCTGTATGTCTATAAATGACACACCATTACCACATAGTCTTGATTACTGTAGATATATAGTAAATTTTAATGTAATGTAGAATGATTCTTCCCACTTTTCAAGATTATTTTAGATATTCTAGATCTTTGCTCTTCTATGTATGTTTTAGACTAGTCTCTATCTCCCAAAAAAAATCCTTTTGGAATCTGATGGAAATTTTGTTTAACCTATAGGTAAGTTTGGGGAAGATTGACATATTCACTCTATTGGATCTTTCAGTGTTTGAATACAGTGTGTCTCTCCATTTATTTGCGCTTTCTTTGATTTCTTCTGTCAGCATTTTATAATTTTCAGTGCACAAGTAATTTAAATCTTTTGTAAGACTAACATAAATATTTCATGTCATCTGTAAATATGAAACATTTTATTTCTGCCTTTTCAGTCTCTGACTTTCTTTTTCTTACCTCAGTGCAAGGGCTAGAACTTCCAGTACTATGTTTCCTAAGAGTGATACAAATGGACATCTTTGCTTTCCTTTGGAAAAAGCATTTGGTCTTTTACCACTAAGTATAATGGTAGCTATAGAATTTTTGCAGATGTTCATTATCAAGTTGAATTGGTTCTTCTCTACTTCTAACTTTTTATCACAAATGGATTTTTTTTTGTTATACTTTTTCTTAGTTAACATATGATATGAATTTTCTTCTTTAGTTTGTTGACATGGGGTTTATATTGTTTGATTTTCAAGTGTTGAACCAGCCTTCCATACCTAGAATATTTCACTTGGTTATAGAGATAATTCTTTTTATACATTGTTGGATTTAATTTAATAATATTTTATTAAGGATTTTTGTGTTTAAGTTCATGAGGGATATTAATATGTAGCATTCTCTTCTGAAAACTGTTTTTATGCTTTTTATATCTGGGTTAACACTGGCTTCATAAAATGAGCTGGTAAGTGTTCCCTTTTTTAAGAACAGATTATGTAAAATTGGTGTTAATTCCCCTTTTATCATTTAAAATTTCTTAAGTTTTAATTGTAGTAAAATAAACAGCAAAATTTACCATCTTAAGCTTTTTATGTGTATGGGTAGTAGTATTAAGTTTATTTACCTTGTGGACAATCTCCAGAGCTTTTTTCATCTTAAAACTAGACTCTGTAACCATTAAACAACAGCTGTCCACTACCCCCTTTTCTCCAGTACTTGGCAACCATCACTCTGCTTTTTGTCTCTATGAATTTGACTTCTCTGGATACCTTATATAAATGGATTATACAGTACTTATCTTTTTGTGACTAATTTATTTCACTAAACATAATGTTCTCAAGTTTAATTCTCACCTGTAGCATGCGACAGGCTCTCCATCCTTTTTAAAGCTAAATAATCTTCCATTGTATTTATACATACCACATATTATTAATCCATTCGACAATCATTGGACAGTTAAGTTATTTCCACTTCTTGGCTAATAGTGATTAGTACTGCTGTGAACATTATTTTGCATATGTCTCTTCAAAACCCAACTTTTCAGTTCTTTTGGATCCAAGAAATGGAATAGTTGGATCATACTGTATTTCTCCATTTAATTTTTGAAGAACTTCCATACTGTTTTCCATAGTGGGTCCATCATTTTAAAATCATACCAACAGAACACAAGAGTTCTAACTTTTCCTTACCAACACTTATTTGTGTGTGTCTGTGTGTGTAAATAATAGCCATCCTAATGGATGTAATAATATTTTACTGTGTTTTGATTTGTATTTCTTTGATGATTAGTGATATTAAACATCGTTTCACAATCTGGTTGGTCATCTTTGGAGAAATGTCTATTCACGTTTGCCCATTTTCAAATAAAATTTTCATTGTTACTGATTTCATTATATATTCTGGTATTAACTTATTATAATGGATTTTAAAGAGTCTGTGCCACAATTACCCAGATAGTACGGATACAGTCAGTAGGTGATATATACAATTCAATTTCTAGTAGTAGAACTATCTTTTTACTTGTTTTACCTATACTTGTTGCTGTAAGGAGATATCCTAGGTAGTGGAGCTGTAGTAGTTTTTTGCATCCTCATTTCATACCCAGTCTCACATCACCCCAACCCTGTTTTAAGCAGTAAATTTGACTAAAGGTCCTTGCTTTTTCATAGAGTAAGTACTTCTGATATCCTTTGCCTCACAGAACTAAAACTCCTATTACTGCCTGATTGGGATTTGGAACCCAGGAGTCCTGTGGTTTCATTTGTGTGTTTTGTATTTTTGTAGTTTCTGGTCCACGGAAATGTTTATTATTTTTGAGTTTGGGCTGTCTTCTTGGAATTGAACCTTTTATATATTATTCATTTTTTTTCAAAGATTTATTTATGTATGTATACAAGAACTGGGGTACAGGCCAGAGATGTGGGGGGTGAGAGGATTCACCAGAGACAGAGCAGGGAATAGAACCAGTGGATCGACTGAAATAAACTGCTGAGGGGAGCAGCGGGCAAAACAAGAGAGGTCTGCTGAGCCAGGGGGGTCCCCTCCCACATGGTGACAGGGATCAAACTCATTCTGCAGTGGCTGAATTTTGCTTCATAGTGAATTGCTTAACCTGTTGCGCCACTAGGGAGACCCCCCTTGTTATATTTTATTCATTTTAAAAAACTTTATTCAGGGCCTCCCTGGTGGCGCAGTGGGTTAAGCAACGCACTATGAAGCAGACCACAACCACTGCAGCACGAGTTCGATCCCTGCTGCCGGCCAG
>JAGFMF010011443.1:5184149-5228972 GCA_019455555.1 Galemys pyrenaicus
ACTCTCTGTGGTGAATCCTCTCACCCCCCCCCCACACCTCTGGCCTGTACCCCAGTGCTTGTATGCATAAATAAATAAAATCTTTAAAAAAAAAAAAAACTTTATTCAGAGCAGACGTTTGTTAAAATAGGAATCCATGGCCATTTTGACCAAAGTCCTAATGATATTAATGGATATAGGTGAAAACCATTCTTTTAACTGTTGTATGGTATTCTGGTGTATGAGAGGATCACATTTTGCTTATCCAGTCAATAGGTAATTTTGACAAGACTTTAATAAATAGTGAGTTGAAATAATATTCCATGACATAAACCATGATATAAAAAAAAAAAACTATAGGGGAAATACTAAGTTCAGTTCTAGATACTTTGCTATCTTTGTGTGAGAGGTGAGAATAAATAATTTTGGAAGTAGATGGAATACAAAAGCTTGAGGAAGAGAAGCAGGAAATATCTATTGCTTAAGCTAAGTAATGGAATGATATTTGTGATAGAAGATCAGAAAGAGAATAGGAAAGAGAATCCAGAAGTGAATTTTTAGGACTACCTAAATGTAGATGGTAAAAAAAGGAATGAGAATCTATAAGTAGACTGAAAAAGGAGAATTTGAAATACAGAAAAAAAGAGTCCCTAGAGTAGTGTCCATTATTGTAGCAAACTTTTACGATTATAACCAAGAAATAATGATGATCTGAGAACAGATCTGAGTTTTAATGCCTGCCCTTCCATTTTCTAGCTATTAGACTTTTGGCTAACTATCTGGGCTTCAATTACTATATCTGTAAAACAGGTAATTAATGATCTTGAAGGTCCTTACTACCTATAAAATGTGATGTGATGTTTATGTTTTAATAAATAAGATGTAGTTACCTTGAGAAAACTATTTCAGTAAGGTATAAAAGCCTTGTAGAATGTCAGGGAGATTTCTTTGATACGCCATGATACAAAACCATATCAAAATGAGAAAAAGCATGCTATAAGCAAGACAGATTAAATAACAGCAATCAGCTGTTATTGGTATATTTAGGAATCTTTAATAATGCCTCAGGAAACTAAATTAACTAAATGAATATTTTTCTTCTATTTATACATGAGTGGTTTTGTTCAACCAGTGAGCCATATGGGATTTTTCATGTTTTATTTGTTGCATTTGTTAAAAAGAGAGAAGTATGTATCAGGGATTTATTTTAGCGTAAGATAGTTTTATTTAGAATGAAGACTTAAGTTGATTCAATATAGTTCTAAATTTGAGGAACAATAGATTAAGAGAGTGGTTAGTTTAAGACTGTTTCCTCCATCACCTGTGAGCACACCTGTCTCATTGTCGTAGAGGCACTTATATGAAATGTAAATCCTGTCATTTTTCTCTAGGGTGTTCCTTAAGATTGTGAGCTGCTTCTTTTACAGATTTGGAGATATGGGGTCCAAATGTGGAAGCTTTCTGTCACATAAAATCCCTTCATTCAGGGCCTACTTTAGTTTTCCAATTTCCTAAAAATTACATAAAATATTTAATGTTTGTATTATTTAGTTAGGATAGTTTAGAAGGCTACTCAGAGCTGAGAATGAGCTAATCTTTTTACTCTAGCCATCTTTCAGTTTTAGGTTTTATCATGAATCCACCTGTAGACTACGATTTGTAGTAGGAACCTGCACTCTTTTTCAAGTAATGTGCCAAATCTTGCTGGAGTTGTAGACCTAGGACTGAATCATGACTGGGGAA
Source organism: Galemys pyrenaicus (assembly GCA_019455555.1). Lineage (NCBI taxonomy): Eukaryota > Metazoa > Chordata > Mammalia > Eulipotyphla > Talpidae > Galemys > Galemys pyrenaicus. Next base: position 5,185,872 of record JAGFMF010011443.1, read on the forward strand.
ATGCTTCCAAGTATCTTGGGGATCAAGTGTGAAGAGAGCAATAGAGCAAAGGGGCATAATTCTTCCCACCTGGCCATCATGGTACTAACACCTGCTCATGTGTTTGTCACATCAGGCAGATGGGCCATGGACCAGGGGAGATAGTACGGAAAGATTCACTTTCATGCACTGGGAGAGAAGCTACCGTGATGCACTACGGATGGCTTCATTGGCCATTCTGTTCTTTGTTAGCACCACCTTGAACCTCACTTCACTGGGAGCCTGATTTCTAACTTCTCATCATTCAGAGACCCTTAAAGTTAAAAGAATATTTTCTCTCAGAGGGTGTTTTTATCTAATAAAGAAGGGGGAAAGCACAATACCAGTTTGGCTGTGGGTAGTGTTTTCACAAGGTTGCAGCTAGCATTTGGTTTGCGTTGATCATTCTCAGTTGCCCATGTGGTCATACTGGCCTTTATGCATGTGTTACTCTTGTGATTGCTAATTTTCCAATCACAGTAGGAGTTCTTTGTGGACTGGTGTTTAGAACAAATGCAGTATATATTACATTTTAGCATTTGATTATTGCAGTGCATCCTTGTCATTTATATAAGGTAGGCTTGTAACATTTTGCCAAGTTCAGAAATGATATTTATAAATATTAGATACTTTACATAATCAAGTGCAGGTGCTTATTGGTAGGGTATAAATTGAGATCATTCATTTTGAACAATACTTAGTCATCAGAAACTGTTTTTCTCTTAAGACTATAGCTTTGGGAAGAAAAAATTCATTTATCTCTTAAGACTAATTTTGAGGCCCATGCTAGTAAAACCTCAGATAATACAGAGTTTGCAAATATAGTTAAGTTTGAGTGGACTTTTGAATTATGAATAAAATAAACTGGAAAAGTAGGAAGAAATGGGTTTCTAAAATTTACTGGGGCATCATAAAGTCATGATATATTTATACAGCTTAAAAATAATCCAAAATAAGATAATTGCAGGTAAACAGATTACAGGTTTTCCTTGCTGTCCAAAAGCAGAATGTTTGGTATGATTTGGTAGGCTATTTTGAAGGCCTGGGAATGCTATTCCCATTAATTTATATGAGAATTTTTTTTAGCGTTTCTAGACCCAAATAAGCAGTTTGCCAAATAGGAACATTCTGCTTTTGGGCAGCAGGGGAAACCTGTATTTAGTAAACAAGATTTTCACTTAGGTAAATTTTAGGGGAATATATTCAAAATATATCTAAAGAGTAACATTTCTAATACTTTTTCTTCATTTTTTATAATATAAAGAGTGATATAACCCATATCCAAACTTTTACTCAAATGTGAAGCCTGCTGACTTTATCTGTAAGTTAATAAGTAAACATTGATTTTTTTAAGACTTAAACAAATGGAAAGGCAGGTGTAGAAAGTGGTAATGTTGAGAAAACAAGATAATACTAAAAAGTTATGAAGGAATAAGATCATAAAGGGCCTTGTCATTGTATTAGTACTATTGCTGCTATAACAAATTACCATAAAGTAAGTGGCTTAAAACACCTTCTTACTACATCACAGTTCTTCAGGTCAAGTGTCTGGTCACTGTATGGCTCAGCTGGGCTCTCCTCTTAGGATTCATGAGACCCAAATCACTGGACCAGCAGGACAGTTCCTTACTGGAGGTTCTGAAGAATAATCGCCTTGCAGGTGCATTCAGAATTCTGTTCCTTCTTACGCCCTCCTTGTGGGCCCCTCCAGCTGTGATTCAGTTGAGTAGTGATTACCTCAACTCCTTCTCATGCTTGGAATCTCTCAGGCTTCTTCTGCTGCTGCTAGCTAGAAAGGCTTCTCCGCTTTTGAGAGTTCTTTTGATTAGTTTTGTCCAATCTAATTAATCTTATCTTAAGGTCAATTGTGCTAAATAACATAATTTTAAGAATAACACTAGGGGTTGAAGATCATGAAGACCAAAATTACTGTTAGACTTAAGTAAGACTTTATTCCAGTGGGTCTTATATGATTTTAGGTAGAGAGTGTTGTGATCAAGTGTGTGTTTTATAAGAGTCACTTTGCCTGTAATATTATAAATAAGAGTCAACTTGGGGTCACCCTGAAGTCATGGGAAGCCATTTGAAGAGATATTATTTGGGATTCAGTTACAGATAGCAGAAGCCATAGAAGCTACTTTAAGGAAAAAAGGAATCTTAGGAAGGACTGCCTTTGATTCCCTCTTAGCAGGATCATAGAACTAGCCTACCAAGGGACTGCTACCTCTGCTAGAATTAGGTAAATTCTGAGGAAGCTCCTGTCCCTAGTGCTGGATCACACCACCTTAGTGGTGATCTTGACATTCGCAAGCCAGGGTAGTAACTCTTGGAACAAGCTGCTTGAACTGCAGTCTGGTAATTATGAAGCCACTACCAAAACTACTCTGCTAGATACGTTATCTTTCCAGAGTCATTGAATTTACTGGTTGACACTAAATCTCACCTGCAAAGGACTGTGGGAAATGTAATTTTTCAGCTTTCTAGTGTTTGCATCTAGGAGGGCATTCCTAGAGAAGGCTGAGACAGATACTAAAGAAGCTCACCCAGCTTACGCATCCACAGAAGCTATAGCAATCCAGGCTATTAATGACATATTAATGGCTATTAATGGCTTGAATTTACAAAGCAAGTGGACAAGACAGATGCAGATAAATTCAATGAATGGAAGAAGTGGAGAGGAGAAATAAAAAGGAATTCAGATGACTATCCACTTTCTGGCTTGGATAATTAGAAAGTTTATGGTAGTTACTGAGATCAGCAAGACTGGAAGAGAAGGTGGTTGGTAAGTGACATTTAATTCTTTCTGGATGTGCTGATTTTGAGAAAACTGTAGGACCTTAGAGTGTCCCAATTATAAATCATTTAATTTATAGAAAACTTGACCATTTGTAGCAAGAAGACTAATTTTTTTGCACAAGGGTCACAATTTTGTGTACAATTTTTTTCATTGTGGAGAGTCATTCAGTTGACTGTAGTCCCAAATATAAATGGGCCTAGGATTACCTAGGGTTATTATTTTTAAGATTTATTTTTATTTTTAAATAGCCTCAGGATTTAACACTAGTTATTTAATCTCATTGTTTTCCTTTCCTTTCTCTGAAGGTCTCTTGGGTGCCCCATTCCCTAAGTTCTTGTTTCAGAATATTTGCTTATTAAATTTATTTCTGAACAAAACTAGATGAAGTATTATATTCTTGGGTCATGCTTTCTGATTTATGTGTTTGGTCGGTAATGGTGTTGTTTTGCTCCTCAATTTGTTTCATTATCTCTGCAGATTCTCTTTTCAACTCATCACACTGTTTATCATTTGTCTTTGAGCTCTTGTTTCATTATATTCTTGCGCTTACTTAATTTTATGGGTCGTAGTCTTTTCCTTCAGTTATGTTTTCTACAGGTTGAATTTTACCCCCCCCCCCTTACTTTTCTCTTGTGTTCCTTTTTTGTATTCATTTTGCTGTGGTATGTGCTTAGTTGCCATTTTGTGTGGGCTTATGTTTTTAAAAGAGGACTCCTCTCTCTAGACCATCTCTTGACTGAAACACAGTATGAGTAAACTCTTCTTGACCCCTTCACCATTGTTTCTGCTGACTTCTAGGCAGAGTTTGAGAGCTGGGTTGTTTTTTTTTTTTAAAAAGATTTATTTATTTATACATACAAGAGCTGGGGTACAGGCCAGAGTCGCGGGAGGTGAGAGGAGTCACCAGACAGAGTGGGGAGCAGAACAGGCAGACTGACTGAAGTACACTGCCAAGGGCAGCAGCGGGCGAGGCAGGAGAGGTCTGCTACGCCATGTGGGTCCCCTCCCTGGCTGGTGGCAGGGATCGAACTCGTGCTGCAGTGGCTGCGGTCTGCTTCATAGTGCGTTGCTCAACCCACTGCGCCACCAGGGAGGCCCAAGAGCTGGGTATTATTGATATGATTCTGCCTGCTTTCCTGTAGTCTGAAGGGGAAACCTCTCTGGAGTTGGGTTCAGCATTTAATTGACGCCATGGTTTCTGCTCTCTTTTCTGAGATTTTTTTCAATTATCATACCTAGTTTCATTATTTTAAGGCATATGCTAGGAGTTGGGATGGGAAAAGACACTTTTAGATTTTGAATCATTCACCTTTTCAGTGTGGAATCTTGGAAATTTTTAGGTCCCGGTAGTTTTGGTTTTGTATGTTTGGACTTTTTGATCTGTTTTGTTTGCCTTTGCTAAGACCCTGACATTCTGGAAGTGGGGTGAAGAGGCTTCTGGTCCCTATGCTGTTTCCTCAGTCTTCATTCTTTCTGTCTTCTTACACGTTCTGCCCATGCATTAGCCAGTGTGCTTAGGTTTTTAACCTTACCCTCCTTTTCTGTAATGTTTTCTGGGGATCAGGTTAGGTTCCTTGCTTAGCTGAATCATGTATTACAAAGCTTTCAGTATCTTTTAAATAAGGTTATTTCCTTTTTTGTGTTAGTTGCTGATGGTGATTTTTTTTTATCCGTTTCAAGGAAAACCTATTTTTGACTCAAGTTCTGGGAAAAGATTCTGTAATCTGGTTTGTCATAATGTTATAGGGTGGGGTGAGGGGTTACCTCAGTACCCCCAATCTGCCCACCCTAAATAAGTTCTTGCATCTGCTACATCAAGACAAAACATACTCTAGAGTGTAAGACCTTTAAGAGAAAAGAAGTTTAATACAACTAGTGTGCAACAGAAACAGTGTGCAATAGAGAGAAGAGAAAGAATATAATTTCCGTATTAAATACCCAAAGTTACTCATACCCTTACAGGCAAATGCCCAACCAAACAGGGTTGGCACAAAGCAGGGCAGCTGAGACCTGGAAGCTTTCCACAGTCTAAGGCACCTTTTGGTGGGGGCCCATAGGAAAGGGGCAGAAGGGGCCAGGCAAATCTGAAAGGAAAAAAAGCATTATCAAAGTCAGGATAAAGGCTGTCACTTTCAGTCTCCCCACAGGTCTCTCACTCCAGTCTGTTTCAGGCGTCTATTTCCATGCCCCCCAAGTCCCTGGCACTAGCCCAAGGCCATGAGACCAGAACAACTTCTTTACATTTCTTTCGGCTCAGTGTGGCTCCTCCAGTCTTCTCTCTGTCTCTCTCTCTATTCTTCTGCTGCCGTTTCTTCTCAGTCTTTTTTCCCCTCCAAGTCTTTATTACCTTCACATTGTTATAATTCCTAGCTTCACCCTCCTGCCCAGCTCCATCCTTCCTTAGAGTAGAACAGAGAACTACTGTTACAGTAATAACACTTTTTCCAAGAAGTTCTGCTTAAGCAGATTTCAGTCATATTTTCTGAGAAGTCTATGTGTTTTAATAATGTAAGTTCAGAATGGTAGGAATGTAACATTAGTATTTTTTAGTTGTATATGAACTTAGAATTTACAAAGTCCTTATTCATCTGTTATATTTTATAATTTTTTGGACTCTTGTAAGGTAAGAAGGGCAGAACTATTATACCAGCTTTACTAGTAAGGAAACTGGGGTCCTCAAGGATTGAGTGAGTTGCTAAGTCACACAACTAATTATAAGACAGAGACAAGAGTCTGAAGTCAGTTCTTCTAACTCTAAGATTGGTGCTATTTTACCATACCCTGTCACTCCCCTTGATGGAAATGATTACCTCCATCCCCAAGCACAGACCTCTTACTGTGTCTTTAATGTTCCTTCCCAACCTCATTATAACACTGATTTAACTGAGTTAAAACCCTAAGTAGGGTGAGGGTGGTAGAGGAGTTATTTTATGTGATCATTGTGTTCTAATCCTGAACTAACCTCAGTGTGTCTTCATTATAATAAAGCGTTTATCGGATCTTTTAAGCATTTTTTTCTCCCTCTGGTATGAAGGAAGCTGTTGAACTTCCTCAATAAAATCAGGCCTAGATCCACCAAGGCTAGCGGTAGAGACAGGCATTCGCCACACAGCACGTTGGAAACTTGACCGTGTGTTCTAGTTGTACCTTTATTATTCACTCTCCTCTTGGTATCTTTTGTTCATTAGTCCTGTCTTGACCAAGGGATGTGTAGCCTTCATTTGCCACTTTCTTACAAGAATGTATTCTTGACTCTTCCACAGATTCTTTGTATTATAGCCTACAAAACTAGACTGGATCATTCAAACCAGGTATCACTGAAAGAGTTGGATTAACAGCTAACATACAACTAGATGTTTCTGTAAGTTACAAATTAGGCTCAGAAACTGCTGGCCTAATTCTATCTTCTGTCTGTTACAAAGGAACATGTGCTTAGATCTGCCCAAGAGAGCAACTCTGCAGAGTGACTAGACTTGTGTTTTCTTTGTGAAACCTATTTTTCTTAAGTTCTATTTCCCTCCCTGAGCCTATTTTTACACAATGATTAACAACAGGCATGGGGACCATCTTTTGAAGAAACCCTCCCTCTGTCCATGAGATTCGGTTTTACTATCACCTCGCCATATCAGGGTGACTGTATCAGATCACAGATTGTATAATAGTCATTAGATAGACAGACAGAAAGAATATTAGAATGTTGTTAAGAATAGCAATGTAGTTTACCTATAGTTTTCAAGAACTCCATAGTTCATGTACTAATGGCTTAAGCTGATGCTGTTTGTTTTCCTTTGTAGGTATCATGAATTGATCACAAAATATGGGAAGTTGGAGCCTTTGGCAGAAGTGGACCTAAGACCCCAGAGCAGTGCAAAAGTAGAAGTCCATTTTAACGATCAGGTGGAGGAAATGAGCATTCGTCTGGACCAAACAGTCGCAGAACTAAAGAAACAATTAAAAACTCTAGTGCAATTACCTACAAGCAACATGCTTCTCTACTATTTTGACCATGAAGCGCCCTTTGGCCCAGAGGAAATGAAGTACAGCTCTCGGGCATTACATTCCTTTGGCATTAGGGATGGTGATAAAATTTTTGTGGAATCCAAAACAAAATAACCTCTACCAGCTTTGTAAAAACACACCCACGAGGACTTCTTGCAGGGCATTTATTTCCAATGTGGTTTTCTTTAGGAGAGGGAGAAGGTTGTTTTTGTTGTGTTTTGTTTGGTTCTGTTTTCTTTAGATTTTGGAGGTTTGTATATTTTGCCCCTAGAATGGGTAGTGGGCTGTTTTTGGTATTTTCTACCACAGATTTCTTCAGCCACATCTCCAGTTCCTGCGCCCTCTCTCATGAAACAATGACTAGGAAATCACTGACTTCTTACTGTGCTCACAATTTTTCTGTTGCTTGGTGATCATTTCCATTTAGGTAAACTGGTCAGGAGTGGCATGTGCCCCTGAGGAGGGCACCTGACAGCATTTACATCAGAAAACGAGGAACCTTTACTGAAGGGTCAGCCCCTCTCGCCCACTTTCTCCTTTCTTCGCTCCTCCCTTTCATTTTTTGTTTTCATGTGTCAGCACATGTTTACCTAATATTTTGTTCTGTCTGTAGTTGACTTCTTATTTTCAACCTGGGTGGCTTTTGTGTCTTCATTTCTCCCCTTTTAAAATAATTTAAGGTGTATTGCGCATGTTTCAGCCTGACTCTAATCTCAGGTACTCAGTTAGAACCTATGTTCTGTTAGGATCTTGAAAAAGAGTAGATGCAGAGTTAAAACTGTCTGGGAACACAGCAGTCTGATCTCTTTGAAAGTAGCTATCTCAGATTTAATGTTCCTCGCACGTTGCACCCACCGTTACTTCCACAACATGAAATATGTCCAATTCCAGAGTTCTTTTATTTTTGCTTATTGAGTGTATTTCCTCATATCAATCCATCTTTTTCATACTTTAAACTATTGGGAATAGAGCCCTGACTTTATGAAGAATCCAATAGATTAATGGATATACGTATCAGGAGAGTGGAGAATTAGCTAGTAAACTAACTGCAGTCTGAGAGGGGGTGGATGCGGGGGCTGCGGGAGAAAGAGCACTGTGACTTCCTGCCTCAGTCACCATTTGCAGCCCTAGATCTTGCACTTTGCATTAAAAGTGGGTAATTTTAATGAAAGGGAACTTTGAATCCCAGTTCTTCCCTAGGATTTTGTGATGTCGTAATTAAGTAATTCTTTTGTTCTATATTTCAGTTTAGTTGCCCCTATGGAAGAACAGCTTTGCCTAATCTTTGAGTAAAGTGTAAAAGCCAAAACTTCAGAATTGCCTGCAGGTTCTATTTTTTTGCAGAAGCATATATAAAGCACTTTCTTTTTAAAAGCTAGTTCTCTACCTGCTCTGAAATCGTTTTGTTTGTTCAGCTATCTCTTTGTTAATCAGATGTAGTCCCTTTATATATATACATATATATATCTCTATATATATGTCTTTCTTAGACCACCATGTTGACAGGTGGGAGACCTGCGAATGGCTTAGTGTACCAAGGGCAGAGGTGTGCACATGAAGTATTTTTTGAAGAATGTAATCATCTGATTGTGTTTGATCTTTTCACCTTCATTACATGATCCTATCCCTTCTCAATTTCTTTAATTTCTTACAAAATTTTTAGACGACTCTTGTAAATTCTTCACGTATGGGGAGTTGTGTTTATTATTGCTACTTTTTAAAATTTCCTAAGCTCTAACAAGCAGATGTTTATTCTCTTAATGCACTTCAGGTTCAGTATCTGTAAAGCCTTTGACTTGAGCCTACTGAGTCAAACCTACATTCACTGTAACATTTAAAGGTGGAAACCAAAGGGTTTGAGAAAGGTGAATGAGCCTGGTCTCCTCTGCTGCGCAGGTATCTCTCAAGATTGGAAAAGTGAGCAGTGGAGACCCAGGCTGCATACAGCCAAGAGCAATTATTTTGCAATCACATTCTCCTGGCAGGTTTTTGGAAGTGGGGGGGGGGGAGGAAGTGTGGCAACAGTGATGAAAACGGGGTGCTTGTAGATGTGCGCATGGGTGCAGATGAGCTTGAGAGAGAGAGACAGTGTCATTGAGCCTGTTGCTTTTGTCAGGCTGGGAAACAGATGCACTGTTCTATTTTGAGATTTTATGACCCCTGACTGTCTCACAGCAGAAGGCAGAGTGAACACTTATGTCATACTTCAATCATAAGTGAAATGGTCACAATTAATAAGATATTTTATATATGAAAAAGTTTTATGAAATGCTTTTTTACTCTTAGGGACCTGTACCTTCTGTTATCACAGAACAGTGTCCATCAACTGCAGGCATAATGATTCTATATACAGTTGCATGTCAGGGGAACTTCTCATTTAATTCAGTGGACGTGGGTATTTTTAGAGCATTGCAAGCAGTGGTTTTAATAATTGCTGAGTAATTTTTGATTAAGCCAAAATCTAATACAATTACTGGTCTTTTAGAGTCACAGAACAGAAGCAAATGAGAAATACTGTTTGAGCATGTGTCCAGTAGATGCACTTGGGTAAGTGAGTAAAGATACTGCTTTTGAAAGAAAAAAAAAAAAAATTGGTGCTGTGTAGACACTTGCAATTAAGATTATTTTCATAGCGGGCCAAAGAGAAGGAGCGAAGAGACCACGGACCTTTGACTCTAAAAGTTACTCATAATTGATTGCTGCAGCTTATCTGTATTTTACTACTGACTTGATCCAGATCCAGTGACATTTAGGGAACAAAGTGCTGTCACCACCAGTGTTACAGACAGGTCGTTGTAGGCACAGTGTACAGAGCATATCTTTTCTCAAATAGAAATTCTTTTCAGTTGGGACAATGGAAAGGGGTAATAAAAGAAAGCCCAGTGAAAGCCATGGGGTCCTTCTACATGCGGGCACGAAGCTGCTGAAATTGCAATAGAAATAAACCAGTTTTTGAATGTGAATTGTTGAAATGTCCCAAATTTTTAAAGGGAAAAAAAGTTCAGAGTTATGTCTTTTTTCATTATTAAAAATTTCTATTGTTTCTGAAACCTATCCCACCATGGCCATAAATATAGAAGAAAGCAGCAGACGTTCTATAAGCCAATGTTTTTTTAAGCCTTTTGGTGAAAATACGCCCCGAACACGGGCTATGTGTAACAGAGCTGAATGTTACTACTGTGCTATGTTTTAAGACTTGTTTACTAAAAGAAAGTTCACTTCTAACCTGTTTCTGATGTGTTGCTAAATCAGCAGTGTTATGAGCAGACAACACTTGTTGCACAAATTGCTGGTCTATTTGAGACAGCTGGTGATCGCTGTTGCTAATGCATGCATGAGCGTGACTTCCTACATGGGAAGTACCAGCTCCAGGGCATTCAAGACAGTAATCCAGAATGCTAGATTGTTCCGAAGAATGTCATGTCTCTTTAGGAATTTGATTTCTTCCTTCATTCCATGTTAGATTGAAAATGCAAACAAACCGCTTTCAAGAACCCCCAGAAGCTATCTGTATTACCAGATGTGTTGTGAACACTCTATTTTCCATAGGTGCTTCCTTAAAATATATGTCCACTGTAGTGATGGAGAGGGACTGGACTCTCTCAGGCTCTTTACTTGCCAGTTGTCTCCTGCAGTTAATGGAAATATATATTTTATTTTAGAATATAATTTAAACATGAAGGTCTATTCTTTGCACTTTTTATTAATATATAAATAATCTTTAAAAAATTAAAAATTCAAGTCCACTTTCTCTATGCGTTCTGATTTTTTTTCTGGAGTTGTGGGGTCAAGATACGTTTATTTTTATATAGCTAAAACTCTACATCCATGCTAGGGTTGAATCCTGTGGGGAATTGCTTAAGCTAGTAAGAATCCGACCAAACTTAGCTGGAATTTTGCCCAACTTAGAAATGAAAGCTGCAAAATAGACTCATAGGAAATGTTTTACTGCTTTTGTGTTAGCAAAGTTTTATATTTCTAACATGCTCTTGGTATTTCCTCTGTATCCCTTTGAGGGTGAAAACCTCCATTTGAGATATTTGACATCCTCCTTTTTGAGTAAGAATGAAAATCTCATTTTGATTAATTCAATTTTGCCAGCTCTAATCCAAGGGAAATTTTTTTCCCTTGAAAAATAATTTTCTTTAACAATTAGTGATTTGGACACTTGTTTATAAGCGATAAGCATTATCTGCTTATCAGTAATTTCTTGGCAAACTTATGAATTAGCATAGTGCCAAAAATGAAGATCCAAGGACTGTACTTTATTTCTGTTCTATCTAATTAGTATTTCTTGTGAGTTTCTTAAGTGCTGGCAAGGCTGACATATTTCAACACATCAGTACCTACTGAGCTGGAAAACACTGACTTCACCAGTTACTAGAATGCACATAAAACATGAAGATTAGTCTTTGAAGTCACATTTCTCTTTCCAACTCCTCTCTGGAAAAGAAGCCATTTGTGTTCTCCAACTTGACTTTTAACTTAAGATTTCAAAAAAAACCAGATAACTTTTAAACATGCATACGTCATTATAAATATTAACCTCAGTTACTCAATCTACTTTTAAAATTTGTAATTTAAAAATTAAGTTAATCTGGTTCTTAATACCATATTATACCTCTTAAAATATAATACACTTGGTATTCTTTCAAAAATTTGGTAACACTAGAAATGTTTATCATTCTTTCTTAAACTGATGTAGTAAAATATTCAAATATATATATATAGTGATATGTCTCTATATATGAATATGTGAACATATGCTAGCCTCCCACCTTACCCTCATCTAAATACAACTTTGGGATTTGTTTTTTCACTTATACATTTAGCATTATTCTGCTGAGTCAGTGGCATTTTGGCAACTTTATTTCAGAACACTGAAATAGTGACTTTAATAATTAAGACTTAAATAAAGTAGAATAAAGGAAATGCATTCTCTTTAAATAGATAAAATAGGAATTGCTAATAACCACTTAAAAATCTTTGTCTTATGCTTTTCTTCAGTGTTTTAGGCACCTGAACAATTTGCTTGGATTCTATTTTAAGGCACACGTACTAATTGGACAACACAAACATCCCAGGAGGAGGGAAAAACATAGTAGATCCAATTGTTGGTTGTGTGAATGAACCAGGGGTTCAGGCTTGCAGTTTTCTATTTTCACGTTTTCTTCTAAATGCTAAGAACAAATATTTATTATTAACCCACCCTGATATTAAACCCATTTGATATTAACAACCCTAAGAGGTTGGCACTGCTATTATCGTCATCTTACTAGTGAGGAAACTGAGGCATAGAGTAGGTAACTTGCCAATACAGTTGTAATGACAACAGAGCCAGGATTCAAAACCATATAATTTGTAAGATCCATGCATGGACAGCAGTACAGTAATACTGTAGTCCTTCCTGCTGAAGTTCTCCTTTACCCCCTCTACACACACACTCCCTGAGTGCTAGTCTTCAAACACTAAAATAAGATGGTCCTGCATATCCATTTACTTTAAATGGATATCCTCTAACAAAATTACTGATGTGGCTGATGGGTCTAAATCCAAGTTGGAATCTGTCCTCATACTGTTTATAGTGTTGAGAAATTGAGTAGATACATATATTTACTGTCCTCCCTGCTCCTCTAAAATGTCACACTGACACTTGTGGTAGGTGCTTTAGATGAGAATAAATGAGCCATCATAATGCAAGAAAACTGATCGTTTGGTTTTTAACCTATGACATTCTAGAATTTTAAAACTTTGTTCAGTAGGCCATCAAAGGGAGCAACCTCTCCATTCCAATTCAGACTTTGATCAGAGGCATCAGTGTGCAAGTGAACTTAAATTAATGTTTATGACAGGAAAAAAGTTTATAATCTAATAGCGCCTGTATCAAAGGTTTAGCTATGGAAAAGGATGAGGCTGTCACTGCTATTGTTCCTCTTTAAAATTCAAGAGAGTCCTGTGAAGAATATAAATACTGCTTACATAATAGAGAAGACAGGTTATCTATTATGGTCTGCAAGATCTAGATCGGCCAAAAATTACAATGCAATTTCAGTTTGTTGAGTCTTTCAGAGACTCTCCATCCTTGAACACAGTCACTGTGAGTAATTCAATTAAGGTGTTAAATAAGAATAGGAATAAGGAATACAGGCTTAAGAGAAAGAAATGTATTCTGAAATATCTGATACATTTGAGGGCAGATGTAAGCTTTATTATTCGAGTGTGCAAGTAGGTCAACATGAATTGTTTTGGTTGTCTTAGCGAATTGTTTGGTTTAAATTTCAATTTGTTTACTAAAAAAAATCCTTTAAAAAGCCATTTAAATAGAAGCATTCACATGATTAAAAAATCAAACAGTATGAAGACGTTATCCTTGGAAAATCGTACTCTAACTCCTATATGAAATCTTTTATTAGTTTGTGTGCCTTCCCAGAGTTTATACAAATAGAAGCAAATAAGAATATATTTTTACTGTTCCCACCTTACAGAGCAAAGTTAATAACTCATTATACATTCTCATATGCCTTGTTTTGTTTTCCCACTTAAAAATATTGTTGGAGATCTCTCTACAGCAATATGTGGGGAATCACCTTGGCCTTGGTTCACAGAACAACACTACAAGCATTCCCTTTGTAGATGTAATTCATAATCTCTTTGGCCACAATACATTGTTGATAGACATTGGAGTTTTCTCCTTTTCCCTCTCCCAGTCCTGCCTTCTTTTGTTGAACTATTTTCAATTTGCTGCAGTAAACAGCAGTGTTCTTGTACATGCTTGAAATAAATCTATAGAATACATTCCCAAAAATGGGGTTGCTGGATCAAAAAGGTCGTGTTTGTCATTTTGGAAGATATTGCCAACTTGTTCTCCACTGGAGCTAAAGTATATTCTTGTAATGGTTCCATTCCTTGTACATAACATGCAAAGACCTGACTGCTCTTGAGCTTGATGTGAGTCCCGGGCTGTCGCCACCAGGGCATTGTACTTCCCAATTAGGTATGCAAATCCAGGGACCGGAATTCAACACCACATATTTTCATGAGCCATACAAATCCTCTATCTTACTAGCCGTATTTCCTCTGGAATTTGTAATTTTTAATCACTGCTGAGTGAGATTTCATCTCTTCAGGAGAAGGTGTATGTATTACCTACTCTACAATGTATGAGCATTTGTTTCAGCCAAGCGCCCTTGAAAAGTGATGGATGAATAGCCCTAAAACCCTCTGCTTATTATCTACAGTAAGCTTTAATCAGAGCTGGTTTTTGCCTACCAGTGTGAGTCTTCTAAAAGATCTATTTGGCAGTACTTGGTGAACAGCAATTATTATATGCATACCCCTTCACCCCGACCACCCTATTTTTTTTAGCTTTATTGCTAATGTGCTAACAGAAATGATATTATAAGGTAAATTGTAAGAGTTTTGGTTTATGCTGCTCTGCTTAAAATGAACTATTACAAATTCCTTAACTAGACATAAATACTAAAGTTGATTTCAAGCCTGCTTTTAAAGGACTTCAAATATCTTTGAGCCCCTGTTAAAATTTCAGAGATGAACATCTTTTATTATTGAGATCTTAGATCTAGAAAATCTTGCTGATTGGTTATAAACACTAATAAGTTCCTCAGTGTGGTTTCTAGAGTAATGCTGTTTTTCTCATAATAAAGCTGTCTTTGTTAGCATTAAGCCCAATGTCTAGAATAAGTAAAGGCCAAAACACATATACACAATTACTTAGAAAGAATATTAATTCTTTAAAAAGACAGATTCTAAGGCATTTGCCCTATAATTTATATATATACATTACATCATTCTTCCTTTTTGTACAATGTTTGCTTTCCCACCACCACATCACCTGTGCACCATCACCAGAGTCCCTTGTGCTCTTCCCACCCCTGTTTTGATCCCTCCCCATCCCCTGCAGAATGTCTCTGATTTATAGTTGCCTGTTAATTTTATTTTATTTTACTATTATTTTTAAATGTATTACAATTATTTTTTTCCCTGATCCCTTATTTGATTCCTTCCTGTAAGTGAAACTATCCGATATTTTTCTTTACCTTTCTGGCCTATTTCACTGAGAATAATCCCTTCCAGCTCTATCCATGTGCTGTGAATATTTGTCCTGCAATTTAAACCCCTGAAGCGTGCAGCTTGCAGTTGAATAATTATTTCCATGTTACTAATAACTACAAAAAGTTTTGGAAACATTACATCCGTATTTTAAAAAAAGCTTTTTTTTTTTTTAATTAGGATGAAAAACTAAGACCCCATGACTATCCCATTTTATGAACACTAACCCAGACTTCCAAGAATGAAGATAACAAGGCAGAAGAAATAAACTTTCAGATGTGGTGCCCTTGAGAATCCTCACTGTGAGTGTCTTTGCCATTTAGGAGACGTCTTCAGGGACGTATTTGCATTTTCTCCGTCACTCTATCCGTTTCAAGGAGTGTACTATGGATAATGTTACCATTTGGGGAAGAGTATAAGTACTGCCTTAGATGTAATCACTTTATTGAGCTAGATCTAGGAGACTCAACATCATTCAATCAGTGGATAAGTGGTAGAAAAAAACTGCACAGCAAAAATACCCCTAATCTCCAAGGCAGGTTTCGCAAGGAAGCAAAATGAGCAGTTGCACAGGACTTGTGAATGTCTCCAAGATGCCAGTGTCACAGATTCAGTTCTCTGGGAAGCAGACACTAGGTGGAGGTAGAAGTGGGCAAGGGTTATGGGAAATAACACCTGTGAAAGAACAGGGGAAGAAGTAGGGTGGGGCAAGTGGGACCATCAGATCAAGTGGCCCTGACAATCTGCAGCCCCTGGGACACCCTGGAGTGAAGGTTTCCACAAGCAGATCCCTGCCTGGGGCAGAAATGGCCTGGCCCTTTTCCCGCTTTCCTCAGCCACTGATTGGGTACCTCATAATAACATAATCTCGTAACTTAATTGACACAGATTTGATCCTGAAGGAAAAGAAGAAAGTTGTGAGCGACCATACCCCCTATAACTAGAAAGCATTCATGTCTTGAAGGCGGCTCATAGCAGTGCAGCTTTCACCGACCCTGAACCTGCTCTGGGCAGTGTGCAGGCCCATTCTCTATCCATGACCATGAAGCAGTCCCCCTCTTCTTGCAAGGAAACTTAAAGATGGAGGAAGGCAATGGTCTGTCACTGCAGCTGATTTCAGGGCCATAACTGTTACCTTTCGTCTCTTCTTCCACTATCCATTTATCACCTCTGCTGATCTCAATGGTTGCTCCCAAAGCCCAATGCTAGAGCAGTCGGGGTCCCTGATGACCATATGTTGCTCAGCTTGCATTGCTGCACTTTTCCATCACAGTCACAACAGGGCAAGGGGGTACTAAGAGCCACCAAAATGGCCTTCTGAGTTCCACACATTATCCCCAGACTAACTATACCAGTAGCCAGACCAGTGCTGCTGAGCAGGGTCAGTGACTCCTAGCAAGATGGTGGTCCCTCTTTTTTCACATGAGTCTCTGGACACGGGGACCCCAAAGTAAACAGGAAATGCTGCAGTCATAACTGGTAGTTCAGTGGGACTTGATATGTCCCCTGGTGACACTGTGCGCGCTTGGGGACTGGATCTCTAATTCTGACAACCCACAAAGTCCCTCACTATTCAATGTAATGGCAAAAGGGGCCACCCCTGCCCCCACAACTTGGTCCTGGGGTTCATATAGTCTTCCTATTGTGGACACTGCACCATACAAAAGCTTCTGATTAACACACATACAGTATCTAGGAGGACAGCACCCCAGCCTCTTGGGGTGTTATCTCCTGCTTCTTTAGCAATTCACCTTGATCCGGGATGAGCTGGCATCTTCTGTGCCATATTATTTGTACTGCAGCCGGTGCCTCTTACAGTCACGGGCTCATACTTCACAGCCCCTTTTTTTGGTAAGGTGGATTCCCTAGTCAAATGATCATTTTGCTTGGAATTCTATGCTTGTGGATCAACCTCCTGTAAATCTGTCATTAGTGGTACTGGCTGACGTCCAGGAAAGGCATGGTCACATCCAGATGATGGGTCAGTCCCTGTGAGACAGAACCACTGACCCTTCCAAGATGAAAAAAAATGACCCAATGGAGGCTTTTTGCCACCAAGGAACCAGTGGGTCTTCCCAAGGGACAACGTACCGGCTGAGCTTTGCTCTCTGTTCTTGGCGGGTTGAACATTGAGTCAACAGGAGCTAGATCAGCCTTGCTAAGTGGAAGTCTGTACTGCTGGATCCATGTATAACCCCACCCCTGCTGCACTGGCCCCTTCATACATGTGCTGATTGTACCTACACAGTGAAGGCTGCTTCAATCAACTGGCCAAGCCGTTTTGTCTGCTCTGTGGTGGATGCTTTCTGGTGGGTGTTAACATATGGCACAGAGATCTTCACACCTTCTGTCCATTCCCATCTGCTTGTCCGCATGTCGCTACTCCAGGGCTCCTTGTCACTGATTTTACAACTTTTACTTCTAGGCTCTTATCCAACAGGTTATGTGATTCACCACAAGTTTGTACATGTTTTAACCTCACAGCATGTCTCCTTTGTTCTGACATAGTAACACTCACATGACAAGATATATCACCTGATGCTTTCCACTTTGGGGATGTTCCCTTCTCATTGTCTTTCAAGCCCTTCTCCCCCTGAGTGAGGCTCTAATATATCCACCATCGGCTCTAAAATTGCAGATACCCCAAACTGAGTATTTATATATATTTATAGAAGCTTAAGCTTTATTCCTCCACTTGCAGTTTATTACACGAATCCCCCATAGTCCACATATGGTCAGGTGTGTGCACTGGAATGGGGTAGGGGGTATGGGAGCAACCATGGCAATGACATGCCTTCTGACTACTTACTGCTCATGACAGCCCCAGCTACATACCCTTTCCATCCTGTCGCTGCTGTGCCCACCTGACTTACCACTTGGTTGGTCCAATGAGTCCCAGCTCCTGATGGGAAGTTGTGAATGCATTCTGGTCAAATGTATGTTGGACAACTGTTCCATCAAAGGTACCAGCTGACTTTTAGGAGGTGTATTATTCTTGCTCCAGAATCCCAGGTTGCAGCGTTATAGTTCTCCTACTGGGTTTTGCACTAAACCACACATTCCATCTTTTTCCACAATGCCATCCTCAACAATAAAGGGTGGACTGAACATGTGATTCAAGTGGTAGGCACATTTCTGTCTCTTCTGTGGCAGTTCACGCTCTTAGTCCAAATGAAAGTTGGCTGAGTTCCCTATTGCTGGGAATGTGGGTTGGGGTAGTTTCCTAGGTATGGACTGTGTGGCTTCTAGAAACCAAAGAAAGGCAGAAGAATTTACTTATAGAGAGGTTACTAAGATGCAGCAATTTGTCTTGTGTTTAATTTGGAGGGGGAGTTCCAGAATGTCTCTAACTATGAGATTTCTAAAAAAAAAAAATGTTCTGACATAGTAGCCCTGAACCTCTGAAGGATTTATCTCACACCATCTGGAGCACATGTGTCTTTCCAAGGCCTCTAGCCTGCTTGCCACCTCTTACTCGTCATGCCCAGTTATCAGTGCAATGAATCAAGGTGATGTTTGTGGGCTCCAGATGGTCCAGAGTTCAGATCTGGGGCAAAACTCTAAATGTATATGACTGTCTTTTCCATTTAAACGTGAACTATTTCTGATCCTCATTTGACTCAGATAGGGGGGAAAACGCATTCACCAAATCAGTTACCTTCAGCCAAGTTAATTGATTCTATCAGTTACTATGTTAACAACTGAAAATTGGAGACACTTGATTGAGTCATTTTTCAGGTGCTAGCTTGGTCACTTAAATGAAGATATGCTAGAATATTCCACTGTTGCTCTTTAAGAGTGACACTAAGTTTCACCATGCTCCCCCCTTCTAGGAAGAATACTGCTCTGTATTTATTACCTTCATCAGGGTGTGGGGGGCAGTTTCTAAAGTTCTCCACTTTCCTTCCTTGCTAAGATAGCTCTTACCCCGCAGACCCAGAACCAATCTGCCAAGTGCATAAAGCTCAGTTGTCTGTTGGGAAGATGGCATTCAGGTGTGGCTGCAGCCCCAGGGGACCCCTACAAACTGGATTTGGCCAAGACTACTTTTATTACAGGTTCCCTATGTTCCCACTCTAACAGGAACTGTTGTTATCAATGTTAACTCGAGCCCCTGTTCAATAGTCCTGAGAATGTGTAGCCTTTCTCCTTTCCCAGGTCTACAGTCTCTTGAGTAAATGGTCCCATATGTCTTTGGGGACCATTGGGGAGAGGCTGGAAGAATCATCACCATTCACAGTCATCACAGTGTTGCAGGGGACCTGATTACCTTTTCAGTCTACAGATTTCAGATTTAAAACCAATTCAGGTCCACAAATTGAGGAACAGATTGACACTTTCAATTGAGGCATCTTTCCTCAGTCACTTATTCAACCATTCTTGCTCTTTTCTTATTATGTGTAATAAGCAACATGCTTGTAGCTGCCATCTGCTTTGCCCCTTGGGTATCACACTCTGTGAACCATTGCCATAACCCTCCATGGATCAGGCCCCCTTGGCTGGTGTTCTAGGTCATTATGAAGATTTCAGGCTGCCCCCGTTCTTTCTTCTTTCAGGTGCCCATCATGTCACTGCCATCGGATAGCCAAATCCTGTGACCTCTCTTGCCAGCAGCCCTGGTCTACACAGGGGAATCACCACTGAGTTCTTCCTATTTAAACTGGTGCTCCTCTCATTAATATGTTCCTGCTGGCTTTGGTGAATGATATGCCTGTCTTCTGGAATTTGCCATGGAGCATGATCACCTGTTGGTTATTCCACACTCATATAATGTACCTGATCCAATGTATCCACTTCCAAGCCTTTTAATCCCTCCTTCTGCCATCTGACACAATAATTCAGATGCTTCAACCTCACTCAGTGGGGGCACTCACTTTTTTCCAGGCTGCCAGAAATAGATCTACCAGCCAGCTTGCATCATCCCCGGGGTCCTTGGCAGTGGTAAAGCCTGCCTCCCAAGCCAATAAGCCGCCCCTTATTCTGTGTATGGCCCAGTCTCCTCGACGGAAGACCCTTGCCCTCAGCCCTGTGCCGCATGCACTGGCTAGGTCTTGCAGCTCCTTCTATTTTTGCATTCCCTTTGTATTCCCTTCCATCCCTTATCAGTCCCTGTGTATCACTGACTGAGTTATGTTGCAATTTAACCCTGATTATAGGCCTACCAGGCAGGAGAGCAGACGGGAGCAGCTTCTGAAGGGGGCAACTGTTACCTTGTAGGAAAGAGTCTCTCATTGTCTTCCTGTGCTTGCAGAAATTTTAGCTCCCAAGGAGGTGGAATGTACCTCCCAAGGAGGTACGTGTCTGAGAGCTCAGAAGTTTTGCAAAATCTGGAGCATCAAAATCTTGGGGGGCATCTGCCCAGATAGCGCCATCCCACACAGACTCCTAAGGACATCATGTGTGTGTTCAATCTTGTATGTGTAAGATTTCATACGCTACTTCGGAATAAGCATTGACAAGTTTTTCCCAACTAGGCTCTGACTTTGGTGTAAGAAAGCTGTGTCAGCTGAGCTCCTGACATGTCAGGGGAGCCCTGCAGTTCAAACCCTAGTTGTTCATGGGTCAACTGAACAACTGAGATGTTTTTCCTCCTGCCTATAAAGTGGCATCAGTCTATGCCATCTTTAGAAAGCACAAATATCTTGGATGACTCCTCCAAGCTACCCCTGTGTCCTAGGTCTAAATCTTGTCAGCATCTTTGTAGACTTGAACTCAATCAGCAACCCTGCTGACCACAGCAAAATACTTTAGTCATTTGTCTGTGACCACCAAGTGGACACCCAGAAGATACTTCCGAATTGGCCTCCCAACAGGAGCTAAGCCAGCCCAGTCTCTCTGCTCAAGCGCCTGCCTCTTGCTCTCCCCTTTCTACCCCTTCCCCCGCACAGTCCTCCCCCCCATTCTCAGTGCTGATTCATTGACTGCACCATCTTGTGGATCTGAGTATGCCCAGATGGCATTTACCTGCCCCCCCACCACACCCCAGCAGCAGCCCTGCCTCAAGAAGAATGAGCATTTAATATGGGTCAAAGGGCTGAGATAGAAAAGATGCTTGAGTGCATGAAGAAGAGCAAAGCCGTTATTATGCCTGAAGCAGTTTTTTTAAAAATAGAGCCAACAATTTGTGCTTCAAGACATATGTTGACTAAAATCTTAATAAAACGTGGGCAAGAAGTATGCTTTTCTAGGTGAGTCTTGGACATGCATTTAATTTTATTTTAAATAGACACCCCTGAAACATTAGATTTCTGTCATATAAATATGAACCTTTTGGAGGAAAATAGTCATTTGGCATCTGTAAGTAAATATATACAGAGGGCAGTAATACTGGTGAATATAATAAGCTTAATATGCAAGACCTATTGATTTATTAACACAGGAAAGTGTTGGGAAAATGTTGAAACGCTTGAGTAAGAAGTCAGTTCCCCAAGCACCCCTGTCCACATTTGGAAGGCTTACTCAAAACTGGAATTCTGTTTGTTTATACAGTTGGCATTTAAATGTTGATCAGAGAAAAACTTGGAGTGATTTTTAAAATCCCACTGATTGACAAGAGTTTTTCCGGCTACTTTCAGACAATCTCTCTCTTTAACAAATTTCGCTTTAAATATTTTGAATCATAGGCTTAGTTTATTCTTCACCCAAATTTTTCTCATTGCTCATCGAACTGAACATGTTTGTACCTTGTTTACAAAAACTTTCACATTAACTCACTACAAATCTAGGCAGGGCGGTCTGTGCCCCCACTCCCTGAGGACTCTCTCTGCATCTCAGGGAGGGGCTCAGGGTGCTGGTTTCCCCTGGTGTGGGGTCATGGGGATGGGGCCTGCCATTAGTTACTGTTTTGCTAGAAAGCGCCATGGGCTGTCAGGCTGCACAGGGTGGTATCAGAGAGAAAAGGGAAGGACTAAAACCTACGAAAGTTTGAGAACTTAAATACTTCATGCATACCTGTGAAAAAACAGGGTAGATCTGTCCGTGGCAAGGGTTCAAAACTAGAGAAACAAAAAAAGACTTGAGTAGAAAACCAACTTCATTTAAATGTTGGAGGCAGCAGCTTTGTTTGGAGGTTTAATCCCATGCTGGTGGATGTTAATTCTGTAACGTTATACAGTGGCCTTTTTTTTTTTTTTTTTGGTACAAAGGTAGAAGGGGGGGTTTCTTTTGTGTTTTTCAGTGCATAGTGATTCTGATCAGCAAGGACCAGGATTTCAGCTCCGAGTGCCTGACATTTCCATCTGAATCTACTTTTTTTTTTTAAGGGGGGGACAAAAAGGTCTAGTTTTTCAGGAAAAGAACCTCTCTGCGCAATCCTGAAACTGATCTTTAGATTTACTTTTCCTTAATCAATAGAAAAAACTTGATTGCAGTTCAACACTTATCTGACTCTAGCGCAGGACTAACTGAATTTTTGGTTTTACGAGTGGGGGATTCAGACATCATTTCAGGAATCAGAAATAATTGGCAGCAAGTGAGGGAGAACTGACATGAATTCTTGTTGCACCTAAGTTTTTCCTGGTTTACCAAGATCTGGCTTAATATTTGTGACTCAATTCCTCCAGTCTCTACAGAACAGGTTAGTGACATTTTTTTTTCATAAATGCAAATATTTAAATGAATCCTCCTTACTGCTCTTTGAACTGTTCCCCTAAGGGCTCAAGGCTTAAAGTTGCTCAGCATTTCCCTCTAAAGCCCTGTGTGATTTCTGCTTAAGTCCTCATACCCTTTTCAACAGAAGTGACCAATATTGCTGATGTACTTGAGATTTCAATGTGTGTGCTTGACAACTGGATCTTTACAGTAAAACCCTCCCTGGGTAAAGTCACTGATTCTCCGTGGAAGTTTGGCGGATGGGTTGTGATAGCGTCTCGTAAGAAGAGGAGGGTCTTTAAGAATACTGCCATGGGTAAACTTAATGGTCTATCCCTACACTTACACTTGGTTTTATGTAGAATATAGAACGTATCCCTGTGTGTGTGTGTGTGTGTGTGTGTTTCAGTGACTGCAGCAGCACAGCCCACACAAGGTCCTAACAACCCCTAAAGCCGCACGTTCAACTGCTGGTAACTAAAATGAAAGCCGAGTTCACATCTGTGATCTTCTTTGTTTAATTGATTTGCTGCGACTAATCATTGCTGTGCGCTGGATTCCACTTCTGTTGTTATTCCAAGGAGCTACCCTGACGTGGTTGTTTTTTATGACCAATATCTATCATTCATTTCACTGTGGACAGTCAGTGCACTGTCTTGTATTATCCGTGAATCTGACCAGTACTTCCAAAGAATCATTGACTCCATCGTATAAAGGTGATGGCGAACGCCAAATCCTCCTACCTGTAGAAACACGGCGGGTATTAGTGCTCTTATTTGATTCTGACTGAGAGTTATTGTGAAAATTAGAAGAAGGGCGTCTCACAGAGGACGACAAGTGGGCTCGAGAGACGACAGGACACACGCATTCCTAGAGGGGCTCCCAGCCTCCCATTTCTCAGGGCTCTTGTGGCACAGACGGATGCCTTTCCCTAACTCATTGCCACGGTCACTGATGCTATATAATTTCCCGACAATTTGAATGGTCTTATTACACTGCCAAACTGGCTTCTCATGGGGGAGTCTAATTTGTTCCTGAAATGTTGAACTCCAGAGGACCTGCTGGCATTCAGGGAATTTCAACCTGACTCGGAACTGTTGATGCTGTTCTGTGAATTTGTTCTGTGATGGTTGTGATGTGTCTTGGGATTTGCCACCAAACACACCTGGTGTTCTATTTACTCTGGCAAGCTGGGGATCTTTTTTTTCTTTTTCTTTTTAAAATTCCAGGATGAATTATTCATCATTACTTAGAATTTGGGTCTCTTTCATCTTCGCACTTGTACGGCACCAAGGTGAGTACTACAGAATCCCATAAAGCTCTTGATTAGCATGCTCTTGAATTTATAAAGAGACACTTTTGTTGGAACCTTAATTGTCAGGGCAGGTGTACATGTGTCTACAGATACAACAATGTAGAAAAATGTAAATTAAATTCTGTTGTCAAGGGCAAACTGCATTAACTTTGAATGATAGTCACTTCCATTCCTACTTTTCCTTATTTAACTTCGAACACAATTTGTGTTTACCAGGTTGCCCCATGTTAATACAGTCTTTCAGATAATGCAAATTATTTTTATTAAAACAATATAGAATAGGTGTATGTGCCCTCCCTCATGACTGATAAACACTTTCCATTAAGGCGTTTAAGTTATGGCACAGACTTTAGCGAATACACTTGTTTTAGCCCAAATCAGAAAAGTCACAGTGACACTGATGTCATGGCCTTTTATAGTGGCCTAAAACTGCAAGTGAAATAAGAAAACCATTCCCCTCGTGATCCCTTCTTTTCTCAGCGTAGCATTGTCCAGGGTAGGTAGGGGCCATATGCACATCTTTCTACTATTTTTGGATTTTACACAAGAAACAGGGACATCTATATAGATATGAAGCATCTATGGATAAAATTGTAAAGCATCTTCCTTTGTTTTGCAACCCTAACATTTTTCCAGGCTTGGGTGAATTTAAATAGTTGTAGCATGCAAAGTTTTATGTGAAAGCTCTCCGTAAAGTGAGTCCCCCTGACTCCCGCCCCCTCCTCCTGTTCTAGGACAGTCCTAAGAACACTGTTACAGCTACCGTGAAATGCCCCGCCTAAAGGCAGCACGTGTAGGATTATTTTTTCTTTTATTAATTCCAGTGCTATTGCTAGGTCATCCTTTTTTATTTTTATTATAGCGATGGTGTCTAAGTTGGAAATTATTGTAGATTAAAGCTACTTCCTCTTATTAAGCACCCTTTTTTCACTCAGAAGTACTAAGTATTTATAAAATCAGATGCCTTTATTATTTGTCTTCTCAAAATGGAAAAATTTTAGCTGTCTGAAATTTTAAGTGCCCATCCCTGCTCAGAATCATGAACTGGTCAGTGTCACGCATAAAGAGAAAAAACTTACTTACAAAGGTGGCTCACCTTTGGAGCAGAGAGAGACGTTAAGTCCCCATGTTCCCAGCTCTGTCTCTTCTCTGAGGGGTATGGGTTTTCCATTTCATAGGCAGATTGGCCAGTGCTGCCATTGATTAGCATGCTCTTGAATTTATCTTTCTGTGAAAATGATTACAATTCAGTGTGAATTTGAGCCCTTAATCACACTTGGGCATCACTCCTGAAATGTTCCCAGTGAAGGGTAAATCCATGATATAATTTGATTTATTATTATTAATTTGAGAAAGTTCATCACCCTTAAAATTTTAAGTGCCTGTATATCATACAATGCTAGGGATCATCAAGAGATTTTGTTTTTTTAAATCCCTAGCTTCTAGGAATTTGGAATTTTTCACTTTTGTATCAATATGAATGTTTGAGAAGCCCTTTTACCTACTGATTGTGGCCTTAAATGAAGCACATCAGCAGGGGCTCCTGTGATTAGAGTAACTAGTCACTTCCGAAAGGTCAGCTTTGGTTGGCTTCCCAGAGACTTCTGGGACTAGGGGAACAATGCTTCCACACTAATGACCAGACTAGTTTTCCCTGCCTCCCTCTGATGTTAGCCCTTGGAAGCAGAGCAGTCTCTGTCCAGACAGATCTCTGCTTGTCCTGCCTCAGAAGAGAGAAGCTGGCATTGACCAGTCTGGCTGTGTGCGTGGCTCTCTGGTCTCTTTCTCTTCTCTCTCCCATGAGCTGTTGTCTGCTCACTAACGGCTCCCAAAGGAGCCAGACCGCCCTGGCCTGTTGCTCGCCAGCCTATCGGCTCCATCAGCTCCGAGCAGGGGCTTTCCCAAGGAACAGGCTGGAAAGGAGTGTTAGTGGCAAGCAGGTATCTCAGCAACAGGGGCCGGAAACTCGAAATGGACTTGTCAGTGCCCCTGAACACCATCCATCAATTTAGAAGGAAGAAGAAAAGTTGATATTCTGTTGTTCTACTTTCATTCCAGCAAGGGAACAATAGAGGCGGGGAAAAGTTACATCCCCAGTATAGGTAACGTCAGAGATGTCTCTGGACCTCATCATCCTGAGGAAATTGTCTGATAGTTCTTGCCAAACTAGATTAGCCCTTGCAAGAGTTTGGATAAGAAATTGCTGAGAAACAAGCCTGTGGCCTGGGGAGGGTGGTGACACCATGACGGGGAGGGAGCTGGGTGCGTTTGTGCCAGGAGGATGAGTAGGAGCCCCAAACCTCCTCTCCAAGGTGTCCTCAAGCGTCTAAGCTCCCTCACCCCAGAGGATGCCATGTCCATTTTAGGTAAACAGGAGCTGGTCACTCAGCCTTTTGTAGGGCCAGAGCTCAGAGAAGGTCACTCATGGGCCAGTCACCAATGCCCTCTCCTCCACTTTTGTCTAGGTTCCAACTGTTGTTTATTTCTTTCTGGGATCTGGTCTCATCTGTTGTGAAGCAGGAGAGAGGCCACTCCTTTCAGGAAAAGATCTGACAGAATTCTTAGCTAGAAAGAGTTTCATAGCCATGCCTCTATATCTTGCCTTCAAGGATGAGGCCCATCCTCAGCCACGCCAGACTGGAGGCCACCTCTCCCTGTGCTGAAAGCACCAGGCAGGGGTGATTTCACAGCCTTCCAGTCAGTTTTAACCATTGTTCTCACCAAAATGAAACCCAGAAATGGAGCGTGAAGGGCTCTCTCCCCGGGAGAAATGGCGTCTCTCCCACTGCCACAGATGATAAGGCACTGTGTCCAGTGCAGTCTGGGATGAGTGTAAAGGCGGTCTGACTCGCACTGAGTCTGTGAGACTCACGGAAAGAAGCTGGTATGAGTGGGTGGGAGGGACGGAGCTTGCCAAAGGGAAGCGGATTCTGCTGTCTATCTAACTGTCATCTCTCTTGACAGCCCAGCCCAAGGAGCTCATGTATCCGTTCTGGCAGAATGACACCAAAACCCCTAAAGTAGACGATGGAAGCTCATCGGAGATTAAGTTGGCCATCCCCGTTTTCTTCTTTGGCATCCCTTACCGCACTGTCTACGTAAGTGGAAAACCAGCTGGCTGTCACTGCGTTGAGCTCCCCTTTGTTTGTCATTAAGGGAAACCTTTTAAACACCGTCTTCCGGGGCTCTGGGAATGGAGGATTTATTGGCAGCCAAAATGACAAGTTCTGAGATTTCATGAGCTGATAGGTTTTATGATTAAGAAAGTCAAAGGTATATTTAATGGCTAATGTTCATAGGAGAGGAGTATACAGGGCAATAAATTGCTTTTGTGGGTGATTAAACACAGAAGTGAAGCAGAGGCCCCAATGCCAGGAACATTATTTCTGCTACTCGACAAGATAGAAAGATACAATGAACCACAATAGGAGCAATATAATTTTTCTTTCACACCCTTTTGGGGGTGTGAAAATTTAGCATCGGCTGTTCTTGGGTTTCCCACCAATTTGGAGCAGACTTGAAGCAGAGCTGAGGTGTAATCAACTATTATATAAAAGTTGATTTCAAAATTGGCCACCCTCACTGGATCTGAGATATGCCATAGGGTCCCATTGTCAAACCTGCAAGAAATGGTACCCTAAAGTACAAACTCTTGCCTGTAATCAGATACTCCTGGGTATCTGTGTTGTGAAGATTTTTTCTTTCTTTTTTTTACCATATGGTGAGACTGTTGCATATTGAGAAGTTTCAGGGGCACCGAACCTTTATTTTTGCCTTAAAAAACTGGAGGAGGGGGCCTCCCCAGTGGTGCAATGGGTTAAGCAATTTATTATGAAGCAAACCACAGCCACTGCAGCACGAGTTCGATCCCTGCCGCCAGTCAGGGAGGGGACCCACAGGGCGCAACAGACCTCTCCTGCCTTGCCCGCTGCTCCCCTCAGTGTTATGTTTCAGTCTATCTGCCTGTTCTGTTCCCTGCTCTGTCTCTGCTGGATCCTCTCACGCCCACCCCACCCCACACCTCTGGCCTTGTCCCAGCTCTTGTATGCATAAATAAATTTTAAAAAATTTTTAAAATTTTTAAAATTTATTTATGCATAAAAGCACTAGTGTATAAGCCAGAGGTGTGGAGGGTGAGAGGATCCACCAAAGACAGACTGGGGAGCAGAACAGGCAGATAGACTGAAACACAACGCTGAGGGGAGCAGCAGGCAAGGCAGGAGAGGTCTGCTGCACCTTGTGGGTCCCCCTCCCCGGCCAGTAGCAGGGATCAAATTCCTGCTGCAGTGGCTGTGGTTTGCTTCATAGTGCATTGCTTAACCCACTGTGCCACCAGGGAGGCCCCATAAATAAATAAATCTTTAAAAAAAAACTGGGGGAGGCCTATGTAGATCATATCCCATCCCATCCTGTTCTGGGTCCTATGCTGGAGGAAGAAATGAACTCTTAAGCTGGTCCATCTGGCCATCTCTGCATCTGGACCCTGCATCTTCTCCAGCTTCTGAACAGTGGCTCAGTGCTGGCTTCCACTAGGAACTAGTTCTTCTTGCATTGCCTAAGCAGTGGTCCCTGAGCCTGTGGCACTGGCAGCACCTGGTGACTTGTTAGAACTGTCACTTCTCAAGCCCCACCCCAGACCTACTAAATGGGAAATTGAGGAGAGTCCAGTAATCTGTATTTTAGCAAGCCTTCCAGGATATCCTGATGTCCATAAAAGTTTGAGAAACACTGATCAGAACTATAGGATTTAATCAAAATGCACCTGAGACTTCCCAGGCTTCCTTCGCCGTCTGTGTTTTAATTACCCCCATTATCCTCGAGAAGCACATCGCTCTGGCATCCTGAAATGACTTTTATACTCTACTCTCAGCAGAGCTTTCTTCATCCGTAACAGCTTATTGTAAGTTCCAGAATGTGTTGATCTGATTTTAGAGATGAGTGAGGGGTAGAGAACTTCCATCTGGAAACCTTAGTCTCCCAGACCTCTAGAACAAATGTGTTTAGTTAAGTTCCTCTTTCTCCTCCATTCTCCTGTCTGACATGAATCTAAATAATTCTTGCCCTTGCAAAAAGAAGGTCCTTAATTTGGAAAAGACTTATTTGAGCAAAATTGTTCCCTCGTTTTAGCACTCTGAGTAATGCCATCTTTTTCAAGCCTCTAAGTTGTTCACGGTCGCTCCAGACCATAGATGTGTCATGTCTTCCAGCTTCCTTTCTAAACCCAAATCTGTGCTTCCCAAATAAGTCGACAAACCCTTAGCCCTGTGCTGATAATCTGCCTCTGGGATCTGGTGCACTGTTACTGTCCATAATATTACTGAATAATGGAAACATGGCAAACGATTGGTACTTATAGGAGAATGTCCCCAGGTTTTCTGTATCCAGGAATTACCAGTATTCCCGTCAGGGGCATTTCTGCTCTTGAAGCCACACCAGTCACAGGGTTAAATCAGTCTTAATCTACCAACATATGGAGTTGCAGACACAAGCAGAGCTGAATTGTTTGTAGGTCCTGAATCAATTGAGTGTGCATATTAGCTGGTGATTTGCAGTAAGGCTTAGTCATTTATTAAGTTTACTAAGCTATTTATAAGTCATGAAGAATTCACCATAAGATGGTGATGTACTTTTACAACAAAGAATATGTGTATCTCCATTTTTATGCAGCAATTATACCAAGAATCATTATCATGGAATTAAGCATTGTAGGTTGCAACCTTGTGCTTGCTCTAGGTATGGAGCGGTTGTGACCTCAGTAGAAGCCCTGAAAATGTCAGGATAGGGTTCCTCCCAAGATCTGAGTCTGTGGATGGAGCATCTGATTTATCTTTTTCTGACACTCCTCTTGTCATATATAATTCTGTTTGCTCAGGAGGGGGCTATTGTCTGAGAAATGCTTAGCTAGGTGATTTCATGGTCTGTAAACATCACAGAGTGTAATTGTACAAACCTAGATGGTGTAGCCTGCTCCCCACCTGGCCAAATAGTATAGATTGTTGGGACCAGCTTAAGCTCCTCAATTTTTTAAATTCAACTTTTGGCTTTCGTATTTCCTGTTTTTCACCCATCTATTTTGCATCTGTGACTCTATCTTTATTGCTTCCATTACCCCCTACCTGGCCCAACACACACACACACACACGTACACACACATGCATGCATGCATGCATGCACGCACACTCCAGTAACATTTGATAAGTATAAGTAGAGATGGAGAACATGAAGATGAGACTGACTATTAATAAAAAATGAAGCTGACTACAAATTGAAAGTGAAAGAAAACCAATGAGTTTGTCTGGAAATAAACGAACCTCCTAGTTGAGCAATGGCAGCTTGTGTATGGGGTTCCAATTCAGTAGTTTAAAAGTTGTTTCCATTTAGATGATTAGGCAAATGAGCCTCTGAAGCTGTTGCATCGTCCGATCCCCTGTGCAAAACCTCTTATTTTTGCAGGTCAATAACAATGGCGTTGTTTCCTTCAATGTGCTTGTGAGCCAGTTCACACCAGAGTCCTTTCCCCTGACGGATGGACGGGCCTTCATTGCCCCTTTCTGGGCAGATGTGCACAATGGCATTCGAGGCGAGATCTACTACAGAGAGACCATGGACCCTGTCATCTTGAAAAGAGCCACCAAGGACATCAGGAAGTACTTCAAAGACATGGCAACCTTCTCTGCCACTTGGGTTTTCATTGTGACCTGGGAGGAAGTCACATTTTATGGAGGGAGCAGCACCACACCTGTAATAATCCACATTTTTGCATTTCTACTTTATAACCTGACATCTAATTCTTGTCCATCTTAATATCTGTGAAGGAGTCTAATTGTTAGAGCTGACGATTGTCCTTTTCTTTGAGTGAAACTAATGAGTCTTGTCACCCACTTTCCCAGAAACAGAGGGAGCTATCATAGCTAACCAGTTCGGTCAGCTGGAGTATTTCAGAAGCTGTGTCTTCCCTATCACTAATCATTATGAATTTCTAAAAATGACCCCCTCATGATTCTCTTGCAGTAGTAGCATTCCTGTTTTGCAAGAGAGCGATGGAGACACAGAAGCATCATCCAGGCCACGTGAGTAGGGACTTACAGGAGCCCAAAGGACTTTTATTCCAGTCAGAGGCACAAATGCATCTCTCCATCAGCTCATTTCCCTTTTTTTGCCTTCTTTTTTCACAAAACTTGATAGAAAGAGTAAAATAGGCATGCCGGTTTGGGGCACAAATGACCTCACTCATTTGATCATGTTATGTCCCCCCCCCCTTTTTTTTTTATTATGATTGGGGCTGGAATTATCATCTGTGATGTTAATTGGAGTGGGCAGTTAAAGCGTTTCCTGAGTAAAGTTTCAACATCTGCTCTGAAATCCCAAATGAGCAGTCAAATAAAAGTCAAATCAGAAAGATTATCACTAGCATTATGGTAGAGATAATGAACTTTCTACATAAAGGGACAGAATACAGTTTTCACCAAAGCCTGCGGCTTGTTTGGGTGATACTGGCAGTGGAGGCTTTTGAAATAACAGGCATGTCTTCAACTGTCTAATTTCCAGTAAGCAAAATCACTAAAAAAATCTGCCCACCGCTTTTTTTAGGATTATTTTCAATTCCATCTGTTTTCCAATTTCCTTGGCCGTGCATTGGTTGTTTCAGGGTGGAACAGAACCTACTGAGCGACAGAGGTGGAAAGCTCCAGGATGGCTGTTCACAGCCTCCGCCCAGTGAGCACACAGTGGGTCAGCAGCTGTGAACTGAGGCATCAAGACACACTTTATCGCTAAGAGGCTTTGGAGAACAGAAAGGCACAAGTTTAAACAGTGGCTGCGTTGGCTAGAAATAAGCTCTAAAGAAGCATACATCTCCCTCTGTCATGTTATGGATTGCTAACGACTCCACGGGTGATGTTTTATGTTCTTTAAGCCTCATACCTTACAGCGTTAGAATGCAGGATGCCAGCAATCGATAAATTTTAGTGTCAGTGGGGAGGGGGGAGGGGGGAAGAAAAGAGAAGAAATGCCCATCAAATGCTGACCACCATTTTTTTCCAAAAAACTTCCATTGGCAATAAAAGTGGCAAGATAATTTAGATACTTTCTGGCTTGTACTTTGGAGCACATTTCTAGACAAGCTGAGAACTCTTTCTATGAGGATGGACGAGGTAGCATCGAAGTGCTTTGAGCTCCTCGGAGAAAAAGATGATACAATCATCCTGTGCTGTCAACGCAGCCATCTATCCCAATCTTCTAAACCGGCCCCTCTTCCATCTCCCTTTGTTCTGGGTCTCCTCTCCTCTATAGGAACACATATCACCGGACCAAGAAGACACTGGATTTGAAAGACACTTTAGAAGCAGAGATTTCATGAAAGCCCAATAGAGAAGGGGAAGGGCGTGTGTTTACTTCAAGGGAGGAAATCTAATCTTTACCGAAGGCTTACTGTTGAGCCCAGCACTGCGATGGGCTATTTTTATATCACTTAGCTGTCACAAGAATGTTCCAGTATAAGCACTCTCTCTGCTATGAAGGTAAAGGAAGAGGCTCAGAGAGCTTAAGTAACTTACCTGAGTGGCAAGAAAAGGGGTTGGAACCTCACAGGAGGCAGCACAATTTTCCATTGGAAGTCTCCTAACTCAGAGTCCTCAACCCTTTGCTAGCTGCCTCCTAGGTTTCACCAGAAGTCCTCAGATGTATAAATGGGCTTTGTAAAGATCTGGATGCATGTGAAAACGAATGCTGAAGAGATGGGGGGTCAGTGAGAGTGGGTGAGAGGGGGTTTACAGGCAATAAGCCTCTGAAGTGTCGTTAGGATGGTTTTGAGGTGACTTCTGGGATGAGAGACGATTGCTCCCAAGCGTGTGGGGACCAAGATATCTCTAGCTTTGTGCTGATGAAGGAATTCACTTCCTAAAGGAGCACCCTGGTCTGAGGGAGGATTTAGCTTTAGTCCTTGTGTGACCTTGAGTTGAGTCTCGTGTCTCTTGAACTGACCCTGTAGAGAGCTTATAGAAATCTTGAGCTGGCTGCTGCCTCATCTCTGTGTCCCACTTTCTCCTCTTGTCAAGAGGGGCAAAAGAATGAAAGCATCTACCTGACCAACTCTATCAAAACCGCCATCGGCTATGGCCAGCACTCAGCTGGAGAAGAAAGTCTCATTTACAAAAAGGGCTTTTCTTTACTTGTACCTTGTCTCTCTCCCTGGGACTGAGACGGGAGATTTGGGGCTTGCAAGATCCTCTCGCCCAGTTTGATTACACAGGATAAGGATTTGGGTCTTCCTTTGCGCTGGAGAGAATGCTAACCAGGATGGTATCAGGCAGCTGGGAAAAGGCTAGGTTTGAATGAAAAGGTCAAGGCAGCCTCTCTTTTTTACTCTTTTTTATTTGTTTCCTGAAAACATGCGCCTATTAACAGCGGGGAATAGTAGAGCTTGGAATTGGCTACAACTTATTTCTGGAAACTTTGCAAGGCTTGTTTGAATTTATATAGCATCTCCTCCTAACAAGCTTAATATTAAGAGTGTGTGATGACAGTGCATTTAGAGATAGACTGGGGGCTCTGGCCCGAGTCCCATTTTCTGTTACTGGGTCATTGCAAAATTTCTAACAATTTCATTGCCCTTCAGCCCTCCGTTTCCTTGGGTATAAAAGATGAGAATATGGGCTGCCAAATCACCCGTCTTGGCATTGGTCTGAGGTACAGATGAGATTTGAGAATTTTGCAGATATAAAGTGATGTATCAATGCTCAGAGGAGCAATTTCTCCCCACAAAGTGCTTTTAAAAAATCATTTTCCAACTTCCATTTAAAAAGAGGGAGACATTGCACGAAGATTGGAGGTTTTTCCAGGAAGCAAGAGCACAATTCATACCAGCACTTCAGCCGTGCTAACTAGCATTTGTTCTCTGCTCAAATCCAAGCCCCCACCCAACCTGCTCATGAAACAGGTGCCTGTGGCCCGTTCCCCACGCACTGTCTCCTATAGTTTATTCTCATGCTGCCATCTATAGGTGGCCGCGTGTTATGACATGTTCAGCCTGGCCTCTGAATTTTCTGTCTAGTGCAAGTCAGATGTAAGAAGGCCGCTGAGTCAGACGCTAGGTTATTCTCAGGCAATTTCTCTTTTAGATGCACAACCCCACATGTCTTCCTCTTCCCGCTGGAGGCGAGAACAAACTCAGAGAGGAGGCAGAGCGTGAGAGGAGCCTGAAGTTGCAGCAGCTCTTAGCTTCTTGGAGGTGGGAGGGTGCAGGGTAACGGGACCTCTGGTGGGGAGTGTGACCCATGAGACCACCCCTTGCCATCCTGTAGGTGAACACCTTCCAGGCCGTCCTGGTGTCTGACGGCTCCTATACATTCACTCTCTTCAATTATTACGAGATCAACTGGACCACAGGCACGGCGAGCGGTGGCGACCCCCTGACTGGCCTAGGGGGAGTGATGGCCCAGGTAGGTGTGCTGCGTCTCCTCCTCCTGCAAGTCTCTGCAGCATCAAGCTCTGCTTATCGGCTCCATGTCTGGAGGGAGTCCTGCCGACAGCGCTTACTTAGACGGGCTTGTCTGACCTTGCAAGAGGATTGAGAGGCTGGTCGTGACTGCCTCTTATTTGTTGGCCCAAGGGTAGCATGAACTAGGCAGGCCCTCCCCACCTGGATGGGGACCCCAAAGACGCTGAGAAAGGGGCTCAATGCCAGCTGGGCTGGCTTTTGAAATAAGGCATTGGGGCATAGTAACCAGCAGGGGTGGTGTGTGCTCAGAAGTCTCTATTCCCTTTGTGCTCTAGGCAGGATTTAATGGTGGAAACCTCACCAATTTCTTCAGCCTCCCGGGGTCAAGAACCCCTGATATTGTGAATATCCAAGAGACCACAAATGTCAACGTTCCAGGCCGCTGGGCATTTAAAGTTGACGGGAAGGAAATTGACCCAGCCAATGGCTGCACCTCCAGAGGTAAAGACTTTTCCTCCTCTCTAAAGCAAAGCGGGGGTTTGTTTAGTTTAGATTGACAGGCAGGCTTTTAAGCTATGGGGGCGGACTCATTCCTGATGCCTTACTCTTTTGACATCTCTCAGCTGGGTAAGAGAGATCAAGGTAATTTTAGCATGCACATTCATCACACTGGGAGCTGAAACCCCGCATTTGCTACACTGTGGTTTTCAAAGTCCTTGCCTGGGGTGTGAACACAGCTCCCTGTTCAGAGCAACTCCAAAGTGGACAGAGATCTTGAGTGATTTCTCAGCCAGAGGGACAGAAGGGAGCTCTCCTGCTTAACATTATTTTTGTTGTTGTTATTGCTTTCCCTCCCCCCTTAAAAATTTTTTTTTTCCTCTTTACTCCTGCTCTGCCATCTGCACTTTGTAGATCCACGGGAGTGGGCGAACTTGCTTTGTTGCCAAGTCTCCACTAGAGTAAATCAGTACTCCCTAGTATGACTAGAAAGAAAGAAAGAAAAAATGTGGGCCAGTCTTTAGGGTAGCATCTCCTAGAATCCTCCCACCAGCAAAACATGCAGGAATTTGCAGAGAATCAAAGCTGGCTTTATGGTATGTGTGGGTTTCCTTTACATTGGCATACAAAGTTTAAAGCCTTCTCTGAACTCTCTGAATACTTTGGGATGTGCAAACAGTCCAGGACTCTTACAGGGACATCCTGGTCAGACACTCCTGTTTCTTATGTGTCTAAAAGTATTTGAGAAAGAGTAAAAATATCTAAAAATAGAGGTGATAGGTACTACCATTTAGGTCTATGTGGGTTTCCTTTATGGATGAAATCATTCATCCACTTGTCTGTCCATCTACCCATCCACTCGTCTATTTACTGATGCACCCAACCTTCGACCCATTCACCCATCCATTCACTTACCCACCCACTACTCATCCACTCACCTGTCCATCCATCCACCCACCCATCCACCCACCCATCCATCCATCCATCCATCCATCCATCCATCCATCCATCCATCCACCCATCCATCCACCCATTTACCCACCCACTCATTCATTTACCTATGCACCCAACCCATCCATTTACCTATTCACCCATCCTGTCCATCTCATCATCCAGCCATTCTACCCAACCTTAACCCACCCATCTACCAATCATCCACACATCCATTCATTGATCCATCCATCCATTCATCCATCCATAAGCCATTCAGCCATCCAGTCATTACATCTTTCGAGTCAATACATCTTTCCAAATGCACTTTGAGAGCCCCAGCGATGTGTCTGCCATTCCATTAGGTGCTCTTATAACACCGTTATGGTAGAAAAGACACCACAGAAACAATGATGATGTAGTGTCAGACATACTATGATAGACATGAGTGCAAGGTGCTGTGAAAGCACAGAGGAGGATCATGGGATAAGGTTTCCAGATTACTAAGGAAGTTTTTGGGTTGGGATGAAGCTTCAGGGAACCTCTTGCCCTCTGCAGATAGAAAGCACAGCCTGGTGACCTACAAATTTCAGCAGTCCTGGGAGATCTCAGATAATCTTTGACTCAGTTTCAATTTGTTTGTAATATACAGAAAAGTCACATTCACCTGGTTTGACATGCCTACACCTTTATCCCCTTCCCTGCACTGAAGCTTATCAAACCCCAGCTTTGCTCTAAGGAAGGTCATTTGTGTAGATGGGCTGCCCGAGCGTCTTTGCCTCTGTGGACTCTGTAAAATCCTCCATGTTCAGAAGAGCAAGTAAATGTATTGGAGTTAAGCTGATACTAAGCTGAATTGGAAAGAATCTTGCTCTAAAGCTCACCAGGAATTCAGAGATTGTGCCCTCCCCCCTTAACAGTGTGAATATAGAGTGTAAATACAGCATTACTTAAGGGCTGTGAATGATAGCAAATCAGTACCCCATTACCTCTCTTCTCTTTGTGGCCCAGACTAGGGACCTACCTGATGCCTCTTCTGCTTTGTCCAAACATCAGAGAGCTGACCGGCTGTGACAGTGCAGCCCAAGTGCCCAGCGACAGCCTCTCGCCTGAGTCCTGGGAATTAAACGCTGTGATAATGGAAAGTGTTGGCTTTCAGAGCTGTGCAGTTGGGCAGAGGCCAGCTGTGTACAGAGTCTTCACTTTGACTTCATTCTTTTCCTCCTGAGTTATGGGTTTGGGTTTCATGTGCAGGACAAATTCAATATCTTTATACAGACTGTTGTGCATTTTTATGGGCCACTGGACATATATCAATCTAATGAGATTGGGTTTTGGCTGAGGTGACAGCAGGGGAAGTGTTGCATAGAGCTGGTTTATTATATCAGCATTTTACAAACAAAATGATCTCAGAGAGCCTACCTTTTGGTCCAAACCTCCTCTATTCAAAGATATTTTCCTCTCCTTAATTGGTCAGCCTGAAAAAAACAGAGACTGGAAATTATACCAAGTGGAGACTATTAGAATATATGCCACCCTGGACCAGTGCTGAAGATTATTCAATACGAGGGGCCTGTTTTAAGGGCTGTGGCATGTTAGTCACTGAGAATGTGATTAATTGATTGTTCCATTTTGGGGCCCTGGTCTTAACAGGTGCAAAAAAACAAAAAATCTGCCTATGAGATATCACCAATCCTGTTGGACCATCACCAATGCACCCCTGCTTTCTTCTTAGCTTATCCTTGAAACCTGGTGCTGTTTTCGTATTCAGCTTTATAAACACTTGAGACATCGTCTCAAACTACAGTTCAAACTAGTTACTCCTGGTATACAAAATCATTTCCATTTCTTTTAAATTTTTTTTATTTAATTTTTAAAAAAAGATTTATTTATGCATACAAGAGCTGGGGTACAAGCCAGAGTCGAGGGATGTGAGAGGATTCACCAGAGACAAAGTGAGAAGCAGAACAGGCAGATCAACTGAAACACACTGCTGAGGGAGCAGCAGGCACAGCAGGAGAGATCTGCTATGCCATGTGGGTCCCCTCCCCAGCCAAAGGCAGGGGTCGAACTCATGCTGCAGTGACTGTGGTCTGTTCACAGTGTGTGGCTTAACCCACTGCGCCACCAGGGAGGCCCCTGCATTTCTTTTTTTAAAAAAGATGTATTTATTTATGCATACAAGAACTGGGGTATAAACCAGGGATGTGGGGGTGAGAGGATTCACTAGAGACAGAGTGGGGAACAGAACAGGTGGAGTGACTGAAATACACTGCTGACGGGAGCAGCTAGTGAGACAGGGGAGGTCTGCTGTGCCATGTGGGTCAGCATCCTGGCTGGGGATCGAACTCGTGCTGCAGTGACTGTGGATGCTTCATAGTGCAGCACTCAACCCCGTGTGCCACCAGGGAGGGCCCTCCATTTCTTAATGTATGTCTTTTATACTTTTCAGACACTCTCAATTATAAATGCTTCTATGTCTGTCAACATATGCCAAATTTACAGTAATGCTGTTCTTCATGAGGCAGATATGAGAAATAGCATTATCCACATTTTCAGGCTAGAAAACGGAAACATCTGGTAGTTAAGTCAGCAGGCTTATGTCGATTGCAGACTTCTTGACCTTGACCCCTCACCCAGGGTTTTATCACAGCCTGCAGCCCAGAGATACTCCTATTTTAATTAGAGGTTGATATCAACAACTGGCAAATTTCAAAGTTCTTTTGGTAGGGGAAATAATTTATTGAGGCTTTATTTTTTAAAAACTAATTAAAAATTTTTTTAACAATGTTGAGGTGACATTGGTTTCGAACACTGTATGTAACTTGGAGGTATAGGCTCTTACCTCTTCAGCTGTGTGTTACCACACCATACCCATCCACCACCAAGGCACCCAGAGTCTTCTAGTCTGTCCATCATACAAGGGAAATGGTTTTAAAGACTGAATGTCTACCAAATAAATAGCAGTAAAGACTTACAATTAGCACATTCCTTAAAGCCATCCCCCTCTTCCTGCTCCTGGTGACCTAGCTTGTATCAAGAAATTCTGTTCAGTGGCTAAAGCCTTAGGGCCTGGACAAAGAGAAAGATGAATTAAGTAGAAGCTAGTTCTGCCTCTGCAGCATCTGCAGGATTTACGAGCCCTGGCAGGTGGCAAGAAGTCAGCCTTTTCCAGAATCATCCCCGAGACCCTGGGATTTAAATATGTGCTTCTGACCCCTGGTTCCTTTTGTTGACTTTTTCTGGAACGCACTGGCCCTGACAAATATTTGTTCAATGAGTGCATGAGTGAATGAATGAGCACTTCAGCAAATGAACCAACAGTCTTGCTGAATGACCTAGCTAAGTGCGACCTTCTCTTTGGAATTCCCTTCTTACTCTTGAGAGGAAGGCTAGGACTGCTGTGTTCCGACCTTTCCCAGGATTAAGGTGATGTCTCTTCTTGAATGGGAATGTGCTCACTGGCCATGGAGACAACCATGCCACGAGTTTAGACTGCATTCAGACAGACTCAGCTTGGAATCCTGCCTTCATCCCTGAGTGGCTGAGGGATCCTCCACAAGTTGCTCAACTTCTCTTAAGCTTCAGTTTCCTCATGTGTCCAATGAGGGTGGCAGTGCCTGCCTAAGAGGGCTCTCGTGTGAATTAAATGCTATAGTGCACGTGCAGCTCTTAGCCCCTGGACTGGCACAGTGTCATCATTGTCGGCTCTGCTGTCATTATTCCCCAGGACAGTTTCTTCGGCGAGGGGAGGTGTTTTGGGATGATCTGAACTGCACCATCAAGTGCCGCTGTCTGGACTTCAACAATGAGATCTACTGCCAAGGCGCCTCATGTAGCCCCTACGAGTTGTGCGAAGCCAAAGGCAAATTCTTCTACTGCAGCCCGGTGGAGACCAGCACTTGCGTGGTGTTTGGAGAGCCACACTACCACACATTTGATGGCTTCCTCTTCCACTTCCAAGGGTCCTGCGCCTACCTGTTGGCCCGACAGTGTTTGCAGACTTCTAGCCTCCCCTTCTTCAGTGTGGAGGCCAAGAACGAGCACCGAGGAGGCTCGGCGGTCTCCTGGGTGAAGGAGCTCTCTGTGGAGGTGAATGGCTACAAGATTCTCATCCCCAAAGGAAGCTATGGAAAAGTCAAGGTGAGGCCCTCTCCCTCCTCCCTGGGGAGGAGAAGCTGGAGATTCCTCAGCCGGGAGCAGACCTTTCCAGGTCTAGGA
Organism: Galemys pyrenaicus; assembly: GCA_019455555.1. NCBI lineage: Eukaryota > Metazoa > Chordata > Mammalia > Eulipotyphla > Talpidae > Galemys > Galemys pyrenaicus. Next base: position 5,225,748 of record JAGFMF010011443.1, read on the forward strand.
GTTCTGCTATTGGCTGTGTAGCAAAGAGAGGCCCCGCACTTCTTGCTTTGCAAACGTCTTGTCAAATCCCATATGAGGCTAGGTTTTCTTTGCACAAAAGCTTGCTACTCTGAGCTCTCTCCCCAACTTCAACAATGTGTCTGTCTGCTGTAAAACACACTTATGTTTCGGGTTCCCTCATAAAGCCTGGTAGACACACACTCATATACACATGCATCAGCACATACGTGAGCACACGTGTTCAAGCTCAGTAGTAACTGGGACAGGGAGTAAGTCCCGTTTCTGATGGACCCGGCTTGCAACAGGTCATGCCCTGGAGATGGTGCAAAACCAAAGCACAGGCCCACTCTTCAGCACAGCCTTTCATGAACATCCCTCACCCCTCATCCTGTTTGCTTCATTCTCAGAGAAACCTCCAAATTAATTGGTTTCTCCAGAGGCTCCTGAACGGCCTCCTGAAGTGGACTTGGAGGCCATAGTGAGGCTGGGTGGGAAGACCCCGAGAAAGCTGTGCCCAGACCTCCCTCAGACAGAATTCGCTCACTCCTGCAGGCAAGTAAGACAGGACAGGAGTCACTGGGTCTGTTTAGCATATGCAAATGATGCCTGTTCCTGCCCACCTGGATTTCACTGACAAAGAGGGAGAGCAAAAAGCCATTAGCAATTACTCAATTTGTGGAGGCCCCAATTTTCATAATGTTAATGAAGACCTTGTGCATTTACTTGAGCGGTAATAATCATAGCCACAAGGGGTTGATTGCGGCAGCCCCTGCAATCCTTAATCCCATGCATGGAGGTCATTACAGAGATTACAAACCAGAACTGAAGCCAGTGCTGGGATTTCTTTCTTCTCTTAAATGTGTGTTGTAGTTTTAATTGATGCAGCATGTCCAACAAAAGGCAGGACAGAGGAACTAATTCCACGTTTTCTGGCTCTGCCCTGCCCAGGCCTGTGTGGCTTTTCAGTGTCATAATTAGAAAAGGGAGCTATTAACTGTGGTGGAAATGCCAGTTTTCTTGTTTGATTACTGTCTCAGGAGGCAACTCTGTGTGTCCAATCAAACATCAGCGTGTGGGTCCAGAAGGCTGCAGTTTTTCCGTTGTAAATGTATAGTGCGCCGGTGAGCATGATACTTATCTTTGTAGATAGATGCTAACATTTCAAACTAGAAAAATGTTCGCTGGCTTTCCCCTACTTGCCTGTATTGTGGAGATGATGTGTGTGATATCTGCAGTTGCAAAAGGAAGCTCCATGCTTTATTCCTACTTTCCATTTTGATTAAAATTCTTTTTCTCTCACAGTCAGACTTTTTCTTACAGAAGGAAAGGGACAGGTCATTGCTTCTGGGCCCAGCAACTCTGCTAATTTTGCACGGCTCTTTCCCACCGTCCAAGCATAGGGCACGGATTCTTCAATTTTCTGTGGTGACAGGGAGATGTGGATGTGAATGTAAATGTTACGGGAAGAAAAGGTTATGTGACTTCAACAGCAAGCTAACAATGGCTTCCTTTTCCTTTTGCCAAATGACTTCCAAGTGTCTCTGTACACACCTGCTCTGCGGGGAGGCTGGCAGAGCCTCCTCCCTGGGTGAAGTGGGGACAGGCAGCGAGAGGGGTGGGAAGCAGGCAGGAGCCCCATAAACCTGCAAGGCTGCCGGCCTCCTCAGACATGCTGTGGCCACTTAAGTCTCTTTTTGCTAATTATTGATTGCCTTTCTCCGTGTGCTAGGGTGAAGAACCCAGCTCTGTCTATATTTTGTTCCCCCTTTCAACTGTTCCCAAGTAACCTGCAAGGCTGCCGGCCTCCTCAGACATGCTGTGGCCACTTAAGTCTCTTTTTGCTAATTATTGATTGCCTTTCTCCGTGTGCTGGGGTGAATAACCCAGCTCTGTCTATATTTTGTTCCCCCTTTCAACTGTTCCCAAGTAACAAAATCAATGATTTGAAATTGTGTATGTTAATGGGGGTCAGAGAAATCGGCTAAAATCTATATGTAAGAAGCATCTCCTTCTAGCTAATGCGTATCAGTTTTCATATTTCTCCGCCAGACCAACATGAGTAGTTGAGGGTGCTGCAGTGAAAAAACCAAATAGCCTGAGGTGATGAAGAGCTCAGTTAGGGGACACATCTGCTCAGCCCCTGCGCCACCACTGCCAGCTGACTGGCCTCTTGAAGTTTTGTTTTCTTCTCCTGTAAAATGGGTGACACGGTCCAGAAGGAATGGCTTCTGGGCTGTAGCTTGGACTTGGCTACCTCCACTCAGAACTCGGATGGAGGGAGCAGGAAACAGTGGCAAGAACATGGTTTTGGAGCTGGGAAAGGTCAGGCCCTATTATCTACAAATTCACAAGTCCTAAATCTCAGTTTCCTCATCTGCAAAAGGGGAAGATGATAAGATTCATGAAATTGAAATCGACTGTGAGATCTAGTATAGAATCCTGGCACACAGTTGGCATTCAATACATAATCATTCCACCTGGCCATTCCTATCAAAATCTTGAGTTCTATGCTTCCACGAATCTACTTCTGAACTTGTCCCTATCCATGTCTGGGAAAGACACTAACAAGAGGGAAATGGCTACAATGCAGAGAGAAGGGAAAGCAAAGAGGTGGAATTCATCAAGATTTGGCTAACCCAGAGTTGAGGAAATAAATCACTCATTGGAGTAAAGTTCTCTGGGACTCCCACTCTGCAATGTGGGGTACATGGGTTAAGAGACACATGTGCAGTGAAAGGGGAGGCAATGAACACTTTTACCAGGAAAAAAGGGCATAAATTGGAAAACACCAGTGCTGTCATCCACCCCAGTCTAAAGTGAGTCTGAGTGGGCCCAGATCCGATGCAGAGAAAAGAGAGGGTTGTTGCATTATCCAGAGACCACCTACCCTGGGCTTTGCATTCAGCACAGAATGACTGCCCTTGTTACAGGGCAACCCTAATATAAAATGGGTTTGCCTGACTGGGTCCTCACCCGCGCTCTCGAACTGCACTTATAATGCCCCAACTGCAGGCACACACAACAAAGGTTAATAAAGGGTTTTATTTATAAGGGAAGGAGAAATAGCGTAGTGAATAACACAGGGGGAAGAGAGGGATACAGATCTGTAAATATTCTACCAGTTCCTTGGAGCTGGAACTCAACGGTGCGCTGAGAGCTGACTCCCAAGAGAGAGAGAGCCCCCAAGGCCCACGTGTCTGCTTTTATATTCAGCCTGGCTGCTCA